>VDFB02339492.1:138911-203070 GCA_007258455.2 Sequoia sempervirens | reverse complement strand
AAAGAAAAAATTGTAAGTTTTTTTTAATCATTTGAGCACTTGAAGAGTTTGAAAGGTGTCTTGGGGTGTTCTCGAAGTGATCTAAAGCAATCCTAAAGAAATTATTATGGATACTCAAGAATTATTTCTCAATTTGCGAAGGGAAAAGGAAGAAATTTTGAATGAACATCAACGAATTCAAGAAAGTTAAGCATGGAAATGGACAGAGGATCGAGTGGTGTCATTCCACTGAAGTTGAAAGGAGTTGAATTGGAAGGATTTGATCATAGGAAGATGAAGGAAATGGAACTAGGGATGAAGGAAAATGAGTTACAAAACATAAAAACCCTAGGTATGGATTTATGGGGAGAATTTCCCTGGTTTGTAGATAAAGAGTTCATCTTGTTCTTGTTGAGTTGATTCAAGAACAATAGTATTATGTTGGACAAACCCTACCTGATCATGAAGGATGCGATCAAAGTGATTACTAGTTTATGCAGTGTTGGGGATCTCCCCTGGGAGGAAAACCGTGAAATACAAAGATGTGGAGGAACTTACTGGCATTGATAAAGACCCTCAAGCTCTATTGATAACCACTCTTGTGGATTTTGTTTTAAGGTATATTGCATACAAAATTTATTTTACAAATCATGAAGTTTCGACTTTGGCTATTGTTGTATATCTTGCACAAATGATGGTTAAGGAAAATAGGTAGTTTGATCTGTGTAGCCAATTACTTGAAAACCTAACTAAGAATGCTCAAATGTTGTTGGTTGAGGGTTATCCTTTTTGATTTGGATCATTGCTTGTGTGCTTGGATTTTTACTTCTTGAACTCGCTACTGGGAAGAGAAAATTTTATGTGGGAATTTGGTATTCCTATTGGGAAACAAGTTTACAGATACTTGGAATTGTTGGCAGACAATGTAAGTGTTTGCAGAACATATTTCATGACCTTAAAAACAAATATGTGCTCTGGTATGTCTGTACCCAGTCAGTTTGAAGTGGGTTCATCCTCTGGTAAGAAAGAGTTGGAAATTATCATTGGTGAGTCCCCTTCAGAATTGAAGAAGAGGAAAACTATTCTAATAGATGTCCCAGAAGAAAAGAAGAATGAAGAAGAATTCTTGTCTGGATCTGAATCCTTTGATCCAGAGGATATACAGATGATGCTAGTCAAGGGTGAAATGAAGAAGATTGGTGAAATGTGGAATGCGTGCTCTTTGGTTGAGAAACTTATAATTGATGATGTACCGGTTGATCATTTGCTCAGTAAGGGTGTCTTTGTTTCTAATGTGTCTGATTCTTTACTAGATTATCTATTAGAGATTGTTGAAGAGAGAACATTGTTGGAAGGACCTAAAGGTCATAAGTTCAAATCTATGATTGAAAGAAGATGTAACAAATCAAAACAAGTGTTATTTGAACATATTAATGAGACAAAAGAATGCATGAAGGAAATATCTAATATCTATAGGTATTTTCTCTAGTGGCTAGCATTTGTTGACAACTTTAGAAGCAGAATTGAAGCTATTGAATCTGAGATGAATAGTTTTGGAAAGAACTTTGATTTCTTCAAAGATTAGGATGGAAAGTAGAGAATAAGAGTTGGAGAACTGTAGGTGGATCTGCTGACTACTCAGAGGCAAAGAGAAGACATGGTTAGAACCTTCTAGTTGGTTAAGGAAGTTGTTGAGGTCCGGTTGGATCATCTCTCCAGAATTCTCTCTGATGCAGAAAATTGTGAATGACTGTGTCTTTCTTCTTATCAGACACCCTCCTTTACGCAGTTATCTTTGTTAGATGGTATGAGTGCAATAATTATTTTGGTTGTGCTTTCTTGGAAAAGAATTCTTCCAATCATAAGAGAGACCTGTACAAGAAAATATTTAATGTAAATGTGTCATTCTTGTTTGAATACTTGAAATGGGAAGTTGGAATACTTGTGTATATACAAATTCATCATATACATACATTTACATCCTACTTTTTTGGTCGCCCTTTGCCATTGATTTCAAAGGGGGAGAGAGTCATGTGAGCAGGGGAGAGAGATATGCTAAGGTGATAGGAGGAAAGAATGTTGTGATTTTGCAAATTTTGCCACATGTTGCCATCAATGACAAAGGGGGAGATTGTTGGAAGAATGAAGAAGAATTATAATCTCTACAGTTTTGGGTTGTCATTTATGTCACCATGATTGTGATTGCAAGTCCAATTCAGTACTTGATCTAGTATTTTGGTATGGTATCTGAACCGGTATTCAAGCTACACTCTCTTGTATTTTAGTCTGCAATCCTCTATGATTGATAGTTACTGCTTGTGGATTTGAGAAACTGTTTATTGTTGCTGAAAGCATGTATGTTCAAAATATCTTGTGCTCTGGTGTTCATAAGGCGTATTGGCATTATCCTGTTGATTACTTTTTGTAATTAAGTCTATTTCTAGTTGACTTCATTGATAAGTTGTGATATGGTGAATCAATTTTGATATGTGGATATGTGTGTGACCTATCTTAGGTCTATGTTGACATGATGTAGCATGTTGAGCGCTTTGAATTTTTTTGGGAAGATTTTGTGAATGCTTGTAGCCGATAGTTGGTATTTTTGATGAATAAAGAGTGCATCTAATTAGGCCGACCTAATTGATGCTTGCGGATAGATCGAGTATATAGATGTTGAACAGTTTTTGAAGATGGTGTGATTTTGAAGAGACAATTGCGAATGTGAAGGAGAAGAAGTGCAAATATAATGAAGTGTGTCAAGGCAGTCTACTGAGCATCACTGGAACTGTATCAGCACTTGTTAGGTGCACATTCTTTAGTTCATTTTGGTTGCTAAGCTAACATCTTGTTTTGTAAATCCTTTTTGTAGGTAGTGAGCTTTTGTATCCGGACAATGAGTCTTATTCAGGGCAGTGATCCCTTGGTAGTGAGCCTTATATATTCAATTTTGGAACTACTTTATATTGTGAGTTAATCCTCACCGTGGTTTTTCCCTCATTGGGTTTTCCATGTAAAATACGGTGTTCTTTGTGTTGATTTTTCTTTCTGTTATCTGCATTTCATGTTCATACTTAATAATAGAAAAGTGTGGTTGTGAAGTTAATAAGTGTTGAAGTTTTGAGTTTAATTTTGTGACAACTAATTCACCCCCCCTCTCAGTTGTCCTACGTCTTTTAGGACAAGGGATTTTGACACAACAAACAAAATGTTCCTAATCTCTTGCAAGTTGTTGAGCAACATAAAAGGAAGGCCTAAGGGAAGATTTCAATTAGTTCTTTCTCTTCTAGCTTTGCATTGTGACTTATTTTCAAAGGTCTTTCAAGCTGGAGCAACTTTGTAACTCAATTTTCAAGCTTGTATAGTAGTATGTAACACTTTTTGATCAATAAAATAAGCTATTTTTACCTTCTCATTTGCTATTTATTGTGCAAATCTTTTAGATAGTTGATAAGTAATCTTGTGGTGATATTATTTCCCCTTGAATTTTGTCCTATTTTCCTTACCTTTGAGTAGAAAGTATGCATTTTTTCAGGTCATAACTTGTGTTAACCATTTAGGAATAGAGTTTAAGTTGTGATAACACTCATAAATCCTTCTAAACAATATCTTTAACACACTAAGCCTTGTTATGAAACACTTTTGCAAAGACACAAAATATTGAGTGATGTATGGTTGGTTTTAGATTGTTGATCATTTTGGAGTCTAAACAATAATATAGGCTTTGAAAAGACATTTTTTGTATCACCTTTTAATCTTAGGATTCACTTTCATGTTTTATTTCACCCCTTTTTCTTAGCATCAACAGTAGTATAGGTTAGATTAGGTGAAGTTCCAAGGGAACCAGCCCTCTATGGAGGTTGATCTCCAACATTTGAGCCCACACTCAGGAAGATCATCCCATGTTTCACGAGGTGGCTGAGTGATTTCATCAACTCAACAAGGGTGCACACTTCCATGCCAATAGTCACTAAATAGAGTGAAAATGTGTTGCTTGCAACCCAATTCACCCAATAAAAATTGCAACCATAACATTTCCTTAGTACCTTCAGTGAGAGAAATGTATTCTACTTCGATAGTTGATAATGCAACCACTTGTTTCAATCTAGAAACCCAATTGATCGCTAACCCAACAAATACAAAAACATAACCAGTAGTTAACCGCATTTTATCCAAGTCACCAACTATATTGAAATCAACAAACCTTGCAGTTGTGCATCTTTTCCTCTAAATCTCAAAACCTAATCAAAAGTTCCCTTCAAATACCTCAAAATCCATTTCACATCTTGCTAATGATTTTTACCCAAATTGCTCATGTATCTATTAACTACTCCCATTGCATGAGAAATATTGGATCTTGTGTAGACCATTGCATACATGAGACTCCCAACAAAAGAGGAATTAGACACTTGTTCCATAATCTCTTTTTATTGTTTTTTTGTAGGACACATCTAAGCTAAAAGTTTGAAGTGATCAGAAAGAGGTGTGCAAATGGGCTTAGCATTCTTCATGCCAAATCTATCTAATACCTTATCAACATATTTCCCTTGTGAAAAATTCAAATCTCTTTTTTTCCTATCCTTGATGATAGAAATTCCAAGAATTTTCTTGGCATCCCCTAGATCCTTCATAGATTTTTTTTTAGCTAACTATTGTTTCAAGTTACTAACAACAACCATGCCAGTTCCAATCACTAGCATATCATCAACATATAACAACAGCTAGAAAAATTCACCATTCTCCAAAACCTTGTAATAAACACACAAATCAGATTCACACCTAGAGAAATTTTGTTTGGCCATCAAGGAATCAAATTTGGCGTACCATTGTCACAGAGCTTTTTTCAACCCATACAATCTTTGTTTCAATATGTAAACTGTATTCTCATGCTTTTCTTTCTTGAAAACTTTTGGTTGTTGTATATATAACACTTCTTCTAGATCACCATGTAGAAATGTGGTCTTGACATCAAGCTGCTCCAATTCAAGATTGTAAACAACTAATCCCAACACTACCTGAATAGTATTCATTCTTACTACAGGTGAAATTTTTTATGTGAGAATAATGCCCTTCTACTAAGCATATCCTTTCACCACCAATATGGTCATGTATCATTTCTTTCCATTGTCTTCTTCTTTCAACTTGTATACCCACCTATTTTTCAAATATTTATGGTTTGGAGGAAGAGTCACTAGTCGCAAGTGTTATTTGTTATCGGTAATCCCATCTCCTCCCTCATTGCATCCATACAAATTTTGTAATCTTTTCATTACAATCTTCTTCAAAAGTAGTGGGATCAGTTTGATCATAAATTAACAAATGATGAATAAAATCATCATATGTTGATGGGGCTCTACACTCCTTGGCAGACCTCCTCAATTGAGGAATTGTCTCTTGTGAAATCATCTGCCCTTCATTATTTTTGTGTAAAGACTCATTTTTTATGTTGAGTGGTAGATTTGGAGGTAACTACTATGTGGAAATTTCCATACCATAATTTCTCATCGCCCACGTGGAGTCTGAGGACCTTTGTGTAGAGGTGGAAGAAGTGTAAAAGGGTGATTGTGATAAATTAAATGGATCGTGTGTGGCATGACTTCAATGTATGTTGGTATATGCATTGTTTTGGTTGTGCCTGGGTATGTTACCATGGTTTAAATGCAACAACTCCATTTGTGATATCACCCAATGGAACATATTCTTTTTAGGTATCCCCTATTCAAACAAGCTAGGCATTACCTTTTCATTGAAAATGGCATCTTTGTTATGTGTGACCTTCTTAGCAATTGGATCCCACAATCTGTAGCCTATTTATCATCTCCATATCCAACAAAGATGCATCTCTTAGAATTAACTTCAAGTTTCATTCATTTTTCCTATGGGATATGAATGAAGGATTCACACTCGAATACCCACAGATGACCATATGAAATTATCCTTCCATACCACTTTTCCTCCATAATTTCAAAAGCTAACCAAGAAGATGGACCATGGTTAATCAAATAGATAGTTGTATTAATAGTCTCTACCCAAAAGTGTTTTCCCAAAATAGTGTTGGAGAGCATATTATGAGCCCTCTCCAAAATTGTTCTATTCAACTTCTCTATTGCACCCTTTTCTTGAGGGGTGAAAGGAATAATTTTTATTCGCTTAATATCATTATCTACACAAAAATTATCAAATTATATGGAGCAAAACTCACCACCATTATCCATTTTTAAGCATTTAATTTTATTGTCGATATGATTTTCTACAAGTGCTTTAAATTTTTTAAATATTCTAAACAATTTAGATATTATTTTTAGCATACAAACCCAAAATTTTCTAGTGCAATCATCCAAAAAAGTGAAAAAATTCCTACCCACCAATAAAAGTTACCTATGTTGGACCAAAGACATCTGAGTGCATGAGCTCTAATGGTTTGGCTTCTTATCGTTTCCTTTGGTAGAGAATTGATCCTCCTTTGTTTTTTGTAGATACAATTGTGAACCAAGTTTCCCAACTTGCAAAAACACAACAAATAATCAATAGATTAGATCAAATGCATTTTAGAATAGAGATTCCTCAAGAAATCCATTTGAATGTAAGAGAAAATGAATAAAATGAACACAACACACTTAAAACAAAGATATCAAATCCTATTCTAAAACAAAGCAAACTCTTAATCTCTTGAGGGAGTTGGTGTCAATTTGATGTGAAAATTGGCCCTTTCCCAACTCCAATGGTGTGATGAAGATGATTGATGATGAAGAGTGATCCACTTGATGAAGACCTCCAATATGCTCCAAGATAAAAATCTACATAACCTAGCTAAGATTGGATGAAATTGGATGAAAATTGTTATGAATTTGAGTATAGTAAGTTTACTCAAGTTGTGGATGCAAAATACAAAGAGAAGCCTTCTATAAATAAAAGAACAAGATGAAGGAATGTGCAAAATGGATGAATGTGGGATCATTCAACATCCAATGGGCAAGTGCCAATTGTCAAGATGTGAATGGAGGAAGCTTGAGCACATTTTGGAGAATGTGCAAAGAGGGTGGAGATTCAAATTCAAAAGATGGCTTGAAGGATGAGGTGAAAGGTGAAGTTAATGTCACATGGCTCAAGAAAAGGACTTGTAAGAGATGTTAAATTCCATGTTTGGAGGACAAGACCTTTTGGGGGGAGATTTCAAATTTGAGGAATATTCCATCTTTGATGCCTTTTTTGAATGAAAATAGATTATTTATAAAACAATTAAATTGATTTTCATGTGCAAGTTGCAAAATATAGAGGATTTGATGGATTAAGACTAAGATTAATCAGGTTTTGATTAAAATTTAAAGGAGATTAGCTGATTTGACCATTTGATTTAGATTTTGAGAGGAATAATGATTTTAGACTTAATTAAATAAGATTTGATTTATTTAATTAAAGAGGATGGTGTTAGCTTTAAATCAAATAAAGATTAATTTATTTAATTTAAATGAGATGACTTTAGAGATTAATTAAATAAAATGAATTATTTAATTAAAATAGGGACTATAGGATTAATTAAACAAAGTGATTTATTTAATTAATATGAGATGATGACTTAATCAAATAAAAAATGATTTATTTAATTAAGAGATGAGATGTGATGAATTTAATTAAATAGAGATTATTTAATTAAATGACTAGCAGAGAGATGATTCAGGATGAACTTGGTGTTAGTAAAATTAGGATCAGGTATGTCGGTATATTTTCCATGTCTACAACAATGCTCACACAACTCTAAATCAATTGATTTCAAACTTGGAAGTTGATTTCTTTTATGCAAAATCTTAAGGCCATTTTTGCTCATATGACTGAGCCTCTTGTGCCAAATTTGTGTACCATTGTTTGTAACTGCCATCACAACTCCCACTTCAATGTGACTCTCTAGCACATACAAAGTGCCTAATTTGTTCCCTCTAACAATCACCAAGGCTCCCTTTATCACCTTCCATGTTCCTAACTGAAAAGTGATGCTACAACCTTGAGCATCTAGTTGTCCCACAAAAATCAAATTCTTTTTGAGTTGTGGAACATGTTTAGCATCTTGTAGTTACCAACTATTTCCATTATTTAATTTCAATAAGACGTCTCCTTTGCTAACAATGTTACAAGGTTTATCATCACCAAGATAAACCTTACCAAAGTTTCCCTCTTGATAGGTTTTGAAGAACTCTCGACATGATGTAGCATGGAAAGAAGCTCTAGAATCCAACACCCACACACTTGTTGTAGCTTCACCAATGGACAAAAAAAGAGCACCTGCATCCTCTTCATATGTAGTATTTACTTCATTTTTCTTTGGCTAATTTTCAGCCTTCTTAAATGACCAACAATTCTTTTTGATGTGGCCTTGCTTGCCACAATACCAAAAACCATTGTCTCTACCTCTTGACTTTGATCTCTTGCTAGAATTTGATCTTCCTCTATGATTATTCCTTTCTCTTTCTTGTGATCTCCCCCTATTTCTGAAAAACAAAGCCTCTTTGGGTGAGGTACCTTGATGTTTTCTTCTCATATCTTTGTTGAGGAGAGTTGTAGCAACATCATCAAATTTTAGCATGCCTTCCTTGTTCTTGGATTCTTTTCTTTCGGATACCGAGTTACTAATTGTCATAACCACTTCTCCCCAACTATCAAGAAGAGAGCACAAAAGCAACATGGCTCTAATTTCTTATTAAAAATTAATATCAATAGAACTCAATTGGCTCATCAAGGTATTAAATTCATTAAGTGGTTGGAAACACTATTGCCTTCCTTCATCTTCAAATTAAACAATTTTTTCATTAAGAAAACCCTATTAGCTGAGTATAAGCCCTCTCATACATGTCGCACAATTGATCCCATATATCGTTTGTTGTCTTCTTCATTGCAACATTAAATAAGACATTGTTGGATAGGGAAAGAATAATAGTTGTTGCAGCCTTCTTGTCCAAATTATCCCAATCCTCATCATTTATTTTTTCAAGCTTCTTCGACTTTCCCTCTAATGCAATTGAGAGATCCTTTTGGATTAGGAGAGCTTGTAATTGTAGCTTCTATATCCTGAAAATTTGACTAGATAATTTTTCAAATCTCCACTTATTTGCTTCTTCCATCTCTGTTCAATATCTCCATGATTTCTCCTGTGTTCTAATACCAATTGTTGAATATTAAGAGAAGATAAAGATATACAAATACAAAATTTAAACAAACACACAACACAATAAGTATGTGGTTCACAGTTAATGGTTACATCCACGAGAAAAACTAGGAAATCTTTGTTTTATTATGATATCTTGTACAACAACTTAGAATTACATATATATTACATTATCCAAAAGGTATTTCAAAAGTTTCCAAAATATGAAGAGATAATTGAAGGAATTGAAGAGGCAAAATAATGGTCCATAATTGTTGGACTTCACACTCAACAATATGCACCTTTACAATACCCCCAAAAACTCATTATAATAAGAAACTAATAAAAATAGCAATTAACATTCATTAACAATATTTTTGAATTCTAAACCCAACCTTATATTATTATTTTAATATAAAAATTTAGATGTCAAATAAAAGTTCTTTTTGGTTTAACATACAAAATCCATTATACAAAATCCATTCCAAGAAAAGGATACATTATAGTTAGTATGAGTATATTTTAAAAAAATCATTATTAAAAGTTATTGTTATATATGAGAGTAAGTGTTTAATTTTTTTTAATGTTGTCATATATGGTTAATATGGAGCATTTTTTATAAATATTGAATGAAGCATAAATAGAATACAAAGTATATGAAAAATGATTGTGAACATGTAATATGGATATTTAAAAAAAAAAAATTCTCTTATTCTAGATATACATATATATCTTATGAGAAATATCTTTGAAAAAGTAACTACAATTAATAAAGGATTTCAATAAGTGAAGACCAAGAAACCACCCTTAACTATTTAATAGAAGAAAAAATATTAAATAGAATCCACATACACTTTCTCGACTTTGATAGAAGTATAATCTTATTATTGAAAATTGATTTGCCACCTATTCAAAATATAAATTAAATTAAATATATAAAAATCAAGCATAACTTCTTATTTTTTAGTTGTTGGAGGGTTTTATATCAAATTCACATAATCGTTTAACTATCTAATAAGAGAGCATGACTCTCACGTCATCTCTTATAATGTGAAGGCCTTGTATTTAACAAGACTTGATCTTATTCAAACCTTTCACTTTCACCATAGATCAAAAACCCTTAATCATTTTAAATATTGACATCTTTGAAAAAAATCATAACTTATTTCTCATAACAACCCATAAGAAAATTTGGTACATAAAATAATATTTATAGGAAGATTTGGTACATAAAATATTACATAATTTTAAAAAAAAAAAAAATTAACTAAATTTGAAGATATTATACTCTTAGCTACTACCGACCTTTCCTACCCATTGGAACGCGTTGAAAGCAAACTAGATATTATTTCACATGGTGAGACTTTATACCCTTACTAAAGATGAGAGATAATTTTTTTTTTTTTTTTTAATATTTAGTTTGTACTTGAGGAAGAGACATAATAACCTCTTTTTAAAAATAGGTTAATTAAAGTTATAAAGTATTTAATATAAAAAATTAATGTAGATAATATATTTTAATTTAGATATGATTTTAAAAAATTAATATATAAATAAATGATTAAAATAAATGTGATTTTTTGTTGTTGGAGAGAAGGAGATTGAATTGATTTTGACCAGGTTTGGTATTTAGAATTTAAGACTAGAATTTGACATAGATGATTGAGATGAATGTGTTTTATAAAATCTGGAATTATGTGTAAACTTAGATCAAACCCACATTTTTGGTCTTAATACTCACAACTACAACCTTGACCCAAAATGTACAACCTTGAACCAAGAATTATGGTTTTGAATTTGAATCCTTAGAATTTTGATACCTACAACTTACAAATGAAAAATTTGGTGGTGTTAAAAACCGTCATTGGTGTTTGCCAAGCTAGGGTGTAGAAGTGTACTAAATTTTTCATTATGCCTTGATCATGATAGGTTAGGTGTGTGTTGTACACCTTGTAAGCCTTGTAAACATTGTAACTCACAATTAAGATTGTTAAAGTTAGAAGCACTTATCTTAGAAAATATTGGAATTATTTGATATGTTAATTTCTTGTTTTGTAGGAGTTCGTTTATTTGTGTTATAACTTTGTTTTAACTTGTAATTCAAGTTTGTTTTGAAACCATACTATTCTTGGGAGTGGCTTTTGGTGTTCTACTTAATTGCATGAATTGAGATGCTTAAGTTGCATGGATTAAGTTTGGGTTTTCTTTATGAACTCAACATTACTTTTGGAGATTGAATTGTCAATTTTAGAGTAGGCAATTTGTTGTCAAAATTGCTCTACAAAGTTGGTGGTTGTTATTATTACATGAAGTTTCTATATGTTGAAGATCTCGTGAATAACACAAACTTGATTCTTATTATTTTTTTAATATTTTATCGTGAATGCAATCTAAATATTGCTATTGTTTGTTAGGATCCTTCCAAAATTGTTTCTTAGGCTAAATTATGTATCATTTCTTATTTCTCTACTAAATGTTATTTGTATAATCTCTTCTATTAAGTTTCAATGGGGTTGTCTTCATTACTTCCATCATTCAATATTAGAGAATAAACTCTTGATCATTGATATGAAAAGGAAAAATAATAATTTTTAATATTTTGATCAATGGAAGTTTTCTACAAATGAATATTTTCAAAGTATAGAGAAATGACTAGCAATTTTAGAAGAATGGAAGTTGAAAATTTTAATGGGATAAATTTTGAACTATAGAACCTTAAAATGGACTTCTTAGTTAAACATGAATAATGTCTACCAAATTTTGGTTGATGAAGAATATGAAAATTTGTATAGAAGGGCTAGATTAACCATTAGTTGTGCCTTTTAGATTTAGCACTTTTGAATTTATTTGGAGATTATACTATTGAGAATTATGGAAAGAGTGGGGTTTTCTATCACACAAAATTCTTGGTTGATAATTTTTTTTCTAAGAAAAGGTTGTATTATTTGAGAATGGGTAATGATATTGAATTATAGAGCATTCAGATTCGTTTAACATCTAGATAAGTGAATTTGCATTCATTGATATAAATAGGTAAAGAAGAATGATGCATAACCTTTATATTTTCTGTACCTTTTTCATGCGACAACATTGTAATGGCAATCAATACCACCACTTCTAAGTTGAAGGTAGAGGAGGTTGAAGATTTATTGTATTAGGAATCAAATTGGAATTCCATAGAATTTTTGAAGGATGCTTTATTCATTAAAGGTCATGCAAAGGAGAAAAGTAAGAATATAAATGTAGAAAAAAGATTAAAATCCAAATGTAGGTCAATGTATCCTAATGTAGGAGCATCTTAGGCTAAGTAGTAATCAATATCAACTGTTCAAAGTAATTGTTTATATTTTGTTGTTTGTTTAGCTTTCTAAGTATGAAGAAATATATCTTCTACTTATTGTATACCCGCGATGTTTGTGCTACTCTAAATGTGTGAATCTAGCCCAGAAACATGAAGAGACAAAACACCAGGACACCTCAAGATTGTAAAGGGATTACGAAAGGAATGCAAATAAAATGAAACACAAAACACTTTTACCTCCCTTGTTGTTGAAACTTCTTTGATTGGCCCTTGCTTGGATGGGTTGTGTGCTCCTTAGATGATAGATTGAGTGATTAAAATGCAAGCTTCAATATGAAAAATGATGGACAAAAGATGGTTGAATGATCTAAAATGACTTCGACAGCATGTAGTTGTGAGAGTATAAAGTGTTAGTGTTGCAAAATAACAGCATAAGGGTGCTCAAATCTAAGTGTTGTTGAGAAGGAAATTTAGCAGCATGAGGTTGCTCAAATGAAGAAGTGTTGTTGAGAAGGAAAATTAGCAGCATGAGGTTGCTCAAATGAAGAAGTGTTGTGTAAATGCCCTTGAGGAGGGGGTATTTATAGGAGAATTTGAATTCTCTAGAGAATTCAAGGGTCAAGATTGATCCAACAATGCCAAGATGAAGGGCTATGGTGGGTTGAGAACCCACAAGCCCTCACATCTTGACATGTGGAGGGTGAAATGGACAAGAGGATATGAGGTGGAAAAAAAAAAAAAAAAAGGTACATGAGGTGGAAAAGGACATGCACCTTGGGGGATGAGAGGATTTCCACAAAGGGATTTCTTGTCCCAAGTGGAAGGTGAAAGGGACTTTTGAGGAATTTAAATTCCTCGAAAGTCTATGAAAAGGAAGGTGGTTGGGAGGGGATAAATGTGAATTAAAAATTCACATTAAGTAAGATGATCTAGAGGATAAGAGTGGGTTCAAAAGGTGGGACTTGGTCACATGTGGAGATTGTGACAAGTCACGAGGTTAGTGAAGATTGTGACAAAGTCAAAGGTTCTAGAAGCGCTTTGGAAGGATGGAGAATGTGAATTAAAAAATTCACATATAAAGGAGGAGAATCTAGGACAAATAAAAAGGAATTAAAAATTCCTTGGAGAATGATTAGGCTTAATTAATAAGTAATTAGAGGATAATTAGGGGCTAATTAGGATTAAAAGCCAACTTGCAAAAGTTGGAGGATGTGACACATCCTAATCAAAGATTAGGCATGTGCACATCCTTAATGAAAGGATTTAGGAAATGGATTAGGATTAGATGAAAATGACATGTGAGAGAATTAAATAAATGTAATATTTATTTAATTTATTTGATAAATTAAGAGGGTAAAAAGGTATTTAATTATTAATTAAAGCCTTGGGAACTACTTGAGAATTAAAGATATTAATTAAATAATAGTAATATTATTTAATTAACTAGAACTAAGAAGGATGTTTAGGCGAAAAGTGATAAATTTGGATAAATTAAGTGTCAAATTTGGATGTCTACTTATAAATCAAGTTCAAATTCATATTTAAATTGCCTCTCAAAAGGGTGTTCTATATGTGTGGGATACTTCACTTCAATTACAAGTTAAAGGTTTACAATGCAAGCACCTAGATGGAGAGATTTAAGGAGTTGATTTAATGGAGAGTTGGAATTAAGGTAGGGGATATTAATTTGCATGATTCACCTTTATAATGCATGTCTATATGCTCAATACATGCACTCATGTGATGGAAAAGTTTTAAATTCAATTTAAATCTTACATGCCACTTGGAGAATGCATGTCTCTTTCCTAAATCTTAGAAGCCTTGGTGTAATGTGTTCCATGAATTTTCACTCTTTTTAAAGGTTGGGTGCCACATTATTGAGCTCATGCATTTGGATTTGATTTCTACTTTGAAGGAGGAGTTGCTTTCTAAAATATCTGATATTTTCTCTCTTGCTCATTCTTTTATAATAGTAACTTGAAAATGCTTCTTTCTTAGGTGTCATATTAAGAATTTTAAGGTTGGTGAACATGGGGATGGAGAAGAAAACACACTTATGATGTTTATTGTAGGTTGGAAGTATTTTGATGTCTTGGGGTATCATATGTAGAAGCTCAAATATGAACATTATTTTAGGCTTCTTTAGTGCCTAGTTTGGTATTCTATGTTAGATAATGAATTATTTGTAGTTAACTTTAGTTGTAGGTCATTTTGAAGGATTTTTTAAATTAGAGAATGTTACATTTTTAAGAGGTTATGATATAAAAAATCTCTAATTCATTATTATGGTATCACTTTTTTGTGATAATAAAATCAACACATTTCTAGCATATTTATCTATGTAAATGTAATAGTATGAAAGTTCAAAGTTGTGTCTCATTTAGACCAAATTTTTAGCACAACTAAATTTAAAAAAATTCAATTGAAAGTTAATTTTGGTCAAAATATGTTCTAACTAGTTTAGATCTTAGAGACCACAACTTTTCTAGTTGGAAGTGTCCACTATATACATATGTAGCATCTCTTTGGTGTCAATTTATTAAAAATATAAATTTGAAAAACTTAATTGTAGACACCTAAAAATGACTAATGCATTTCCATTTTTTCATTTATCATTTTCACATCAATTCTTCTCCCTATGTTAATTAAAGATTATTTAATTATTTAATTAAGATAATGTCTTCTCTTTGCATCTTTAATAATTAAATAATTTATAATTATTTAATTATCTCAAATTTTCTTATATCTATATTAATTCAATCATTTTTAATTATTTAATTAATTTATCATTTTCCCTCCAACATTATTTTTGGTCCAATATAATTAAATAATTTTCAAAAAATATTTAATTAGCTAAGACTCCTCTCAATAATGAAATGAATTAAAATAATGTATTTAAGTTTTTAAATTAAATCTTTCCCTCCAAAATAAATACTAAAACTAATATTTTATGCATTTCTCTAACTATACTTTATGAATAAAAAAATTATTCAATTCTTTCAACTATTACACCTCATCAATCCAATATATTTGCTATTTTTAGCTCTTATCCTATCTCAATTTTTCTTATCCATTGATTCTTCTAATTAATCTCCACCCTTGATCAAATATCAAGTGAAGCATATATATAAAACCCTTCATTTATACATTATCCCTTATAGCATAATTCCATATCATTAGCAAGAGTGATCATTATCAAGAACTAGCTATCATTATCATTATCTTAAGCAACATTATCTTGAGCTACTATCTATATCATTGTCTATCTATTATCTTTGAGCATATATCATTATCAATGCAATTTCATGCTATCATATTATCATTGTGTTATCATGGTTATGCTATTTTGAAGAGCAACCCACATATCAAACATTCAAGAAAATATCAAAGACACAATAGAGCAAACTAAGATATTTGCTATGTATAATTGTTCATTATTTCATTTTGTTCATAGATCTTGAGTTTTATTGAGTGATTGTTGAGTGTGAATTTAGCACGTTCATTGCATTGTTCCTCTTTTATATAATTCACATTTTCATCATCCACATTAATATTTTCAAAACTCCTAGTCACATAAATAATATTTAAAAAAAAAATGGTAGATCTAATAGCATAGTTTTTTTTAAAATAAAAATTTAAATATTTTAATTAGTATTTAAATATTTTCTTTTTATTTTTACTAAAAGAAAGTTATCAACACCAAAATATAAGATTGATTGTTTTCTCAAGAAAAAATAATAAAGTTTATTAAAAAAATTGAAAAATATGAGGCAGAAGAGGAGACATTTCATTTTGAAATGACATAATCATTTTATAATCTCAAATAAATAATTAAGACAAAAAGTGGAAGCCCCTCGAAACTATTACATTTTTAGCACATGAGATTTTCAATATTTTTTAAATATATTTTTGCAATGAAAAAAATCAATTTATACACTAAAGTTTGACGAGGTTGGTGTAATATAAATCTATTAGGAATATTATTGATTTATATAGATCCAATTTCGATTCATTCACACAATGTTGAGATATATGATACAAAATCTAACAAGGATAATATAGGAAATAAGGATAAGATTTATGTGGGAAACATGGAGTCTAAAACCACATTTCTTCTCCCAATACACCATTGATTACATTTTTGGAGAGGGAACATACTTAGTTTCACATTTATCCTACATATCAATATAATAATTTAATTTAAGAACAATTGTTAACACTTGTATTAGAGAACAAGAGTATGTACATTCTATGGCTTCATTGAATATGACTATTGGAATGTTAACTAATACAGTGGAATGCATTTTTGTACATTTGAGAGTTGGACCTAAGGAGCAACCTATTTTGCATCATGTGATATCATATATGTTAATTAATTTGGTGAATAATTTAGGAAGATTGAATGGATTCACCAATGGAGAGTTGTTCATTTTATCTTGTATCAATGTGTTAAGTTTGTTCATGAGGGAAATATGGTCAAAATTGAAAGAGCTCTTTATAAACCAATATCAAATATTGTCCACTTCACATTAGATACATTTATACAAAGATCAAAGGATGTTCTCTATACTCTGAGAAATGATGATATACATGGTTGTAAAAATACATCTTGATATCACTATGAGATCAATATTTAAACACTCAAATGATATCACTATGAGGTCAATATTTATCAACCTAGTAAAATCATGATACATTCTACTTGCAAGAATTTGTTGATCTCAAACTATTATCTAGTCTACCTTTAAATCATTGCCATGACTCAGATATCAACTACACAACAAATATGTGTATTACAATACTACAAAGGTAGGTACTTGCCACTACATGATTGTGATACATATGACTTGGAAAAATATACTATTTCAAACTATTATCCATCCTGCCTTGAATTGGTATATCATAATTCATCTATCGACTAGCCAACAAATACTATTATTGCAATACTATAAAGATAAATACTCGCTACTACCAAACACTTATTATTAATATACAAATCATTATCACACTATAGAAAAAAAACCACTGACTCTTAAATATAGGTGTATACTATAAAATCAAATGAAAGAAGAAATCAATTACAATCCATTATTTCAAATTTTAAAATTAAAATAAATAAAATAAAATAACCCCGTGACATGCGTTGTCGGGCACATTTTACCAATGGGAGTCACGTAACGTTAAATCCAACATTGCAATGATTTGATTTGATAATACGGGTGAAAGGTGTGCAAGAAAAAGACGAAAAATTACATCCCATTTTAATTTTCATTTAGTTTCAACTTCACTTGGTTTATTTATTTATATGGATACTCACTCGGCTCTATTTTATGTATGTGTATAGATATTTGTATGTACTTGATATTTATAATATTTATTATTACATTTCTCTAGAGATCCTATCTAGACCTCACATTTATAGATCAAATTTTTAATTTTTAAAATATTATATTTAAAATGTGTTGATTTTCATTGTTTTTATCATGTGTCGATTTAGTATATGTATTTGTATTTGAAGGTACTTAGTGTGTATTTTGATAATATCAAAGGATCATCAAATCATTCAAATATTATCCTAGGTTCATTTCAGTTGGAGCACTAAAATGAATCTATGTCTTTGTTATTATTCTAGAGTATTTGCATGTGTAAAGATTGGTGTCCTTGACCACTTCCATATTTGTAAAATTAATCTTATCTGGGGGTTTACCTAAGAGAACATGATCCTTACAATCTCCACAATGTGTTTCTAAACACTTCTAATCATTGTCAATAACAAAAAAAATAACAAGTCAAGTGAATCAAAAAGCAAATGTGCATAATTAGCCAAATGAAATCCATGAGCTACATGATAGATTTATGCTTGTGAAATCAACTCATAACAGAGGACATACTTTCTTAATTCCGAGACAAATTATAGACAACTATAGATAACTTATAGCATAACAATAATCTATTCATCATCATTATACCTAGAGCTAAGTGCATTATCCCTTGCATTTAATTTCGTGAATATCATTTAATGGTTCAATTATCACTCTTGTAGCTATCAAATAATTAATCTAGGTCAATGTATATTGTTGCATGTATTTTATTGGATTAGCCTAGATTAGGAATGGGGAAAGACTATTTTCCTTTACATTTTTTGGCGAATCAATCTCTACTTATACCTCTTAGGATTTGACCTTAGCACTATACTTTCACTATTTTAAAGATATTTTTTTATCTATACTTTGTATTGTGTATCATTTTTCGTATTTTTTTAAAGTTTGTTTTATTGCATTATGTTATTTCATTGTTATACCTGTTGGCCTCCAATTTGTGCTTTATTGTGTGACATCACTTTTACCTATCTTACCCAACCATGGCTACCCTTAGGGTTTCACTTCATATTTGATTTTTAACTAATATTCTAATTTATAGTATATTATACATTATTCATTTATCAATATCTTCTCCAATTAGGTTTTTGGGTTTTTTTTGCATAACTTTTGAACTCTATATCCCACACTTGGATAGATCTCATTTGTTATATATCTTCCATTATAAACTCTCATAGTTCCTTATCCTAGATTGGCATTTACCCTTCATTATAGATATTGACATGTTTATACAACTTATGACATGCAATCCATTTATTCTCAATTCACTCATTTGACATTTTATCATATAAATGGGATCACATTGTTTATGGAGGTATTGTTGTTGGCAGAAGGTGTCTTGTTCACCTTGCATAATGATAATATAAAAATTAATATTAATTTTTGTGCACCTAGGGTATCTAAGGATGCATGCATCACATGGTTTAGACATTCTTGGGGTATATTTATGTGTTGTAACATTGAGATAATTATTTAATGTGAGTTTGCACATTGAGATAAATGTTTAATGTAAGTTTCCACATTAAGAAAATATTGAATATTAGGTGTAGCATAAAAAATTGTCACCATTAACAATTTCAACTAGGTATAGCTCCCCCCTATGTGCTTGGACCTAATTATGCATTTAATCTTTTTTTTTAATAAATATCTTTGAAAAATTAAAAGATGAGATTGAAAATAAACATTTAATATTTAATACCAATGTTTAAGGCCCCAAAAAGGAAGGATTTGGACTAGGGTGCTCAACGCCCTTGTCCAGCCCATTTTGGCTAAAATTTAAATCTGTCAATGTCAGCATTATAATATTTGGAAATCTAAAATTATTTGTCGGCTATCGGTATTTGTTTTTTGGAAAATTAGAAGAATTGCATATAAATACAAATAATTTTCACCATTTTAATCCTAGTGAACCCTAGCAACTTTGAAGAACAAATCCTAAGGAAATTAATTGAGCAATTGAGCAATCAAGAGCATAATTAGAAGAATTATAATAGAATTTATTTCAATCAAGCATCATATTAGCCATGCATTATGTTTTCATGTGATTATGTTCATGTTTTATGTTTATTTATTTTTTGAGTACTAACATGTTAGGATTTAGGCAAATATGAGCAATAAACATTACCAATTATATTCCAATTAAATAACCCAAAAATAACAAAAAAGAGATCAACACAAAATTTTAATGTGGTTCACCCAATATGGGCTACATCCACATAAACTCAACCATCCAATGATTTTATTATCCAGTGCAAAACATATTACAATCTCGTGAATATCATACTGCAACTCACATCCCAACCGCTTATAACAATCTTTTTGGAAGCTTCTAGAATTAGGGTTTTACAAAGTCATTTTTCATTTGTTGGTGAAAAAGGGGGAAAAATTTTGGGGGTTGCACCCCCAAACCCCTACTCAGGGCCTAGCCCGACAAGGATACATAAAGAGTGTACAGTATTTGCATGATCAGTTGCCACATACCAACAATCTCCCACTTGGAGACTACTCAGGCTCCATACCAAACAATCTCCCACTTGGAGACTAATCTTGGATGACACGGCTGCAATTGCAGCTCCCACTAGATTACAAGTCTAGCTGATTTATTATGTCCACCATTATTAGTCATGAAGGCCAACGTAAACTGATGAGGATATTAGTTTCTCCCGTATATCTTCCTTTGTGAACATATTTGTAGGATTCTCACTTGTGCACAAATTTTCTCTAGCTTCAACCGTCCATCCTCTAAAACTAGTTGAATGAAGTGGTATCTAAGCTATATGTGCTTATTTTTTGAATGCGGATTTGAATACTTAGCAAGATAAATAGCACTCTGGCTATCAATGTACAAAGGGATATCTTCTTGTCATGGTCTCAATTCCTCCAGAAAATGTTGTAACCAAATCATCTCCTTGCTAGCTTTTGTAGCAGCAACATATTCAGCTTCAGTGGTTGAAAGTGCAACAACCTTTTGCAACCTTGAAATCCAACTGACTGCAGTACCTCCTATAGTAAAAACATACCCTGTAGTACTCTTAAATATTGGAGAATCCATTTTACCACATTCTAGTGTTCCATTCCCGAATTGCTCATATACCTGCTCAGAACTCCCACTGCATGTGCAATATCTGGCCTTGTGCATACAATTGCATACATCAAGCTACCAATTGTTGATGCATATGGTATCTTAGAGATTTTTTCTTCCTCCTCTTTTTTCTTTGGACACATCTCCTTAATCAACTTAAAATGGCTAGGCAAAGGTGTACTAACTACTTTTGCATTTTGCATATCGAACCTTTTCAACACCTTCTTTACATACTCACTTTGAGACAAAAATAATTTCCTGTTTGTCTTGTCTCGTGTGATCCTCATACCAAGGATTTTTTTTGTTGCACCCAAATCCTTCATAGCAAATGAATTTGCTAATTTCTACTTAAGTTCATTAATATGATGCATGTTAGACCCAACAACAAGCATGTCATCAACATAAAGCAACAAGATAATATAGTTGTCATTATCCAATTTCTTAAAATAAACACAATAATCAGAATGACATATTTTGTAACCTTGCTCAGTCATAAAACTATCAAAAAATACCATTGCCAAGGTGCTTTCCTTAGGCCATACAAGCTCTTCTTTAACCTACACACAAATTCCTCCTTACACTTGACCTCATATCCCTGTGGTTGTTGCATGTATATTTCCTCTTCCAAATCCCCATGGAGAAATGTTGTTTTCACATCTAGTTGTTCAAGATGCAAGTCTTCCATAGTCACAAGACTTAGAATAGTTCTAATAGAAGTCATCTTTATACAACTGAAAAAAATATTTCATCAAAATCTATACCTTTTTTATGTGCAAAACCTTTTACCACGAGTTTGGCCTTATATCTTTTCTTGCATCCATCTTATTCCTTCAACCTATAAACCCATTTATTTGGAAATGCTCTTTTACTTGTAGGCAATTGGACTAAGTCCCAAGTCTAATTCTACAGCAAGGAATCCATTTCCTCTTTCATGCCTAGCTCCCACTACTTTTTGGTATCTACCTGTATTGCTTCTTCATAACCTTCAAGCTCACCAAAATCAATTAATAATATAGAATATAACAATGGAGAAAATCTTTCTGGAGGTCTAGTTATCCTTGTAGATCGTCTAACACTTGCAGGAGTATGTGGGATAACTTGTTGTTGTTGAGCATCAGGTACCACTAGCATTTTATTTTCTGGAATCTCATCTAACACCACATATTCCTTTTTGGCCTATCCATACTTCTTTTCCTGTAGCTGATCCTTATACATGACCTTCTCATTGAATATAACATCTCTGCTCCTAATGATTTTATGATTTTCATAATCCCATAACTGATAACCAAATTCATCGACTCCATATCCAATGAAGGTACATTTTTTAGACTTAGCCTCAAGCTTGGTTCTATTTTCTATATCAACATGGACAAAATCTTCACAACTAAAGGTTTTCAAAAATTAGTAGTTTACCTTTTTACCCGTCCATGCCTCCTCTGGAATGCCACCATCCAAAGGATTTGAAGGTCCCCTATTTATTAAATAAATAGTGATACGTACAACATCTTCCCAAAAGTGTAAGGGTAGTCCAACATGCAATCTCATGCTCCTTGCACGCTCCATAAAGGTCATATTCATCCTCTCAGACACACCATTTTCTTATGGGGTTCCAAGAGTCATTTTCTTCCTATGAATTCCATTGTATGAATAGTAATTTTCAAATTCTTTGCTACAATACTCACCTCCATTATCAGATCTGAGACACTTCAAATTTTTTTCCTGTCTCATTCTCAACCAAAGCTTTCCACTTTTTAAAAGTTTCAAATACTTCTAATTTTTGTTTTAGGAAATACACCCTTGTTTTCATAGTTGCATTATTAATAAAAGTAACATAATAGCAAGAGCCACCAAGAGAAGATACTTGAGCTGGTCCCCATACATCTAAATGTACAAGCTCAAATTTCTCACTCTTCTTCTCTTTCCCAACTTTGAGAAATCAGACTCTTTTTTGTTTTCCATAAACACAATTTTCATAGAACTTCAAGTTAATGTCCTTCAGACCTGGTAGAAACTTTTTGGAGTGAAGGATATTCATCCCTTTTCACTCATGTTCCCAAGTCTATGGTGCCACAATTTTATTTTTGTCCCTTTAGCAAGTGCTATAACTGTCTTAGTAGCAACTTTTTCTATAGTTGCTAAGGTAGAAAAAGTATTACTAGTGCACAAATACAATGTGCCTACCTTTTCACCTTTAGTGACCTTCCAGACTTTGTCTAAAAAGGTAACCATGCAACCTTCACTACCTAGTTGTCCTGCAAAAATTAAATTCCTTCTCAAATTTGGAACATGCCTTACCTCCTATAGCAACCATTCATTTCCATTCTCCAACTCAATTTTTATCTTTCATTTTCTAAAAATTTGATAGGGTTCATCATCACCCAAATATACCTGTCCAAAATCACCTTGAACATATAATCTGTACAAAATATTTCCTATGGGGTGTGGCATGAAATGAAGCCCTTGAATCTATTACCTAGGAATCATTAGCATTATCTAAACATAGAATTAAAGCATCTTGCACTTTATTACTTGCAACATTAGCTTCCTTACTATCATCATGTTGTATGTCTCCTTGTTTTCCCTTTTAAGACCAACAATCCTTCTTCAAGTGTCCTAGCTTTCCACAATGCTAGCAATCCATTCTTCCTATGGATTTAGATCTTCCTTTCTTTGACTTCCCTTGTGACTTACCACAATTTGTTCGGCTTTTTCCTCTCTCCTTTGTTCTTCCTCTATTCTCTATAGTCAAAGCATTACCTGATGTTGAATTCTCGACTATTTTTTTCGTCACATTTCCTCACTAAGGACAACACCAACATCATCAAATTTCAGTTTATTTGAACCAGAGACAGAGTTACTTACAACCATTACCAAGCTATTCTAGCTTTCTGGCAAAGAACATAAAATCAAGAAGGACCTCACCTCTTCATCAAAATTCACTTTTACAAAAGTTAACTAACTGGTAATCATATTAAATTCATTTAAATGATCTGTCATAGATCCACCTTCAATCATTTTCAGTTTAAACAAATGCTTCATGAGAAATACCTTATTTGAGGTTGAGGTTTTTCATACAATTTAGCCAAAGCTTCCATCAAATCTTTTGTTGTCTTTTCTTTTGTTATATTGAACGCCACAGATGGTGACATGCACAACCAAATGGTTCCCAGTGCCTTTCTATCCAAAATCTCCCATTCTTCATCAAGCATTGTAGCATCTTTCTTTTATTTTCCTTGCAATGGCCGCCATAGATCCTTTTAATACAAATAATCTTCCATCTGCATCTTCCATATTTGATAATTCTAGTTGCTGAACTTTTCAACCTTGAATTTTCCTTCTTCCATTGCTCCCTCAAATCTAGACATTTTATGCCAATCAAGTAAAATACACGCGGCTCTAATACCAATTGTTAGGATTCAAGAAGATCCGAGCAATAAACATTAACAATTATATGCAGATTAAATAACCCAAAAATAACAATGAAGAATAACACAAAAGAGATCAACACAAAATTTTAACACGGTTCACCCAATATGGGCTACATCCATAGAAACTCAGCCATCCAATGATTTTATTATCCAATGCAAAATATATTACAATCTCATGAATACCATACCACAACTTACATCCCATCTACTTATAACAAGCTTTTTGGGAGATTCTAGAATTAGGGTTTTATAAAGTTGTTTTTCATTTGTCGATGAAAAAGGGGGAAAATTTTTTTGGGGGCTGCACCCCTGAACCATTGCTCATGAGGGTTGTTTCCTATGAACCCCCACTCAAGGCCTGGCCCAACCCCGAACCCCGACAAGGATATGTAAAGAGTGTATAGTATTTGCATGATCAGTCACCACATACCAACATAACAGTTGCAGGACTTCAATTCTAGCATCAATTTCTCCTTGAAGGTGATGAGTACATGACTTTAGTCCATCAAGGAATGCAAATTTGAGTGGTGAGTTACAACAATTATCAATTTATCACTTGTTTACCATTTAGCCTCTACCCAATTGAGGGTAAGCTCTCATTTTACATCATCATAGTTATTGTAGAGGTAGCAATACCAAAACAAGGTTTGACTTAGGAAAGCCCCTATATGACACAACCCTTCCCCAAGTCTTTCATGTGTGTAGGTTATAGATTTGAAGTGAAGCAAAGGAATATTGAAGACCTAATTTCTCATTCATGCATTCAAGCCCTACAAGTCATGAAAACAAGGAAAGTGGATTTTATCAACGACAAACAAAGTTTTGATAGTGAATCCAAAAGAGAAGAACACACAGACTATGAGCAAAAAGAGTGTGAAATCAGATCTTGAGTGGTTGTTACCTAGTCTAAGGCACCCAAATCCCTTGTCCAACTGTTTCAAGGCCAAATTTATATGTTAAATTTTGTTGTGTCTTCCCTCTGTTGTTTTGAACTCTACTTTTTTTTGTTTCATGTTTTCCAAAAATCTTAATAGTTTTTTGTACTTTGATAAATAACCTAGGAACATTATTAACTCATCAAATTTAGTCAATTAATAATCAATTAATCACCACATCATCCTCCAACAAAGGGATTAAAACCCCAATCCACCATTTTGGCTCTTCCATTGAGGTTTGTAGCCAAGTGGGTATTGTGATCACTTTTAATCCCCCACTGTTATATTTGAAGAAGTGTGATTTAGGATCTAGATCTCTTTTTACAATACAACATTTTGGTGAACCTGATTGTTTGTGCACTTTAAAATCTTCTAAAATCTAAAATATATCATTTTAAAATTTGACTATAATCTTAAGTTGTGTGAATTCATCATTTATGCATACCTAGTTTTTATAAAAACTATTGAAAAAGTCAATTTTCATAGCATCTTTCATTCAAAAGACAAATAGGATTGTAAAGCTCAAAAAATCACATACTATTTAAAATAGTATTCCAGAAAGTAATGCATATTCCAAATAAGGAAAGCGAATCATATTTTAATTAAAATATCTATAAATGCTTTATAGCAAGTTACATAATGAAGTACATATCTCATACACCAATAGGGTGTTACAATACATCTATTTCAATGTTACAAGTATACGTTTTGCATCAATACATCAAATACATCCATGAAGTTATTTACACATTTTACAAATTGGCTAAGCAGTCGTACAAGAATAATACAAAGAAGTATATCCATATAATGTAATAATATTTTTCATCAATCGCCATGACTCTGAAGGTCTTCTGCAAGCCGAGGCCAAGAGTGAGGTTAAGACACTTTTTCTGCCCAACCATGAAGTACTGGACTTCCTCAGGTTTCTTCCTAACACAAAGAGAGCACCAACCCTACACGAGGAGCCTAGCAATCTAGAATGGTATAAGCAGGAGGGAATCTCTCGATGCGTTTCTAATGCCTATATGCAATTCCTATACTAGAATAACATAATACTCGCATACAGGATGTGGCAGAGACATATATAATATAAAATCTAGGCTTTTCAAACCATCTATTTCACTGGTACAGTAGCTTGGCCAAGCAATAATAATAAAATGGTAATTTAGAAAAAGTAAATTACCATCTCTAGAAGCCTACATTTGGCATCCTGTCCTGGAAGTAATTCCATATAAATTAAATATAACATAGTATCTCATAAGTTTGTTAAAATAACAAACACTCATTAATCATTAAGCTCTTTCAGAACACATTTTTATTCCAAGTTTGCTATTTGGTTTGCATGTCTATCTATATTTACAAATGAAATAATCCATAAGAAAATAAGTTGTATATATAATTTTGCATCCAACAATTAACTCAATTCAATCAATTTGCATGTAAAAATATATATATCCTGCTTTTGTGCACAAAAATAATCTAATAATTCAGTTTGTATAAACAATTCCCAAATTAAAATGGTTCTAAAAAAAATTAGAGATTTATATTCAGATATTCAAAAAGAGTACTTTCAAAGTCAATTATACATATACATTTCAGAAATAAATCTTCCTCATTCACATATGTGTATATATATATAAATAATATATAGTCAAAAATATATGTTATTTTACAACATATGTAACTATCGCTAATCAAATTAGAGATCTTCTACTCCCAAACAAATTGTTAATTTATAGAAGTTTACATTTATAAATATTTATACGTAAATATATAAATAAATAAATATATATATATATTCACAATTCAAACCTTTCAGGAAATTGTAGTCGAAAAATAAAATTGCGATGAAGTTTCAAAGCAAATTAAAAGCTAAACAAGAGATTCAATTTTTTTCATATCACTCAGGCTTATGAGGTTGAGAGAGAAGGCCAACAACCTCTTATAGGAGCGCTACATGTGGAAGGTAGCGCCCTTTCCACAAGCCGCAGCCTATGGAAGGGCAGTTGCTTTTCCACGACGCAATCCCTTCTCTATCAGTCGTAGGCTATAACTTAACACAAACTTAAATTCTTTAAATTTTATTTTGTAAAAGCTTCGCTCCAGCATAACTTGCAGTCAGTACCCCTCAATGAATTCATTTCTTTCAATGAGATTATTATTCCATTTCTAATATATATATAATGATATATATATATAATATTATCATATTCAATACTGGAAAACACAGCGATTCAATAAATCATTTTAAATGCAAATCATGTTTTCTGTTCAGTATATAAAATATTCATTACTAAATCTTGCATTAGTAAACACATATATATTATAAAAGAAATATGAATTTATGGTCTAGTTCAGCTATGATTCGTAATTCATCATATAGAAAATAAAAGATTTAAACACCCAAACACATAATTTCATTTGATATAATCAAATGGAATAAATTAATAGATTTATCCTTTCATCCAAACTGAGATTATTTTAATCATTTATTTACACAAGTTGAAGTTAAATACAATGGAAAATGAATAAAAACCTGGTAAAACGCTATCTGTTTTGGCTCACTCTTGTTCTCCTTCTCTTTCCATTGTTCTTTTTCTACTTTGCTCAAAATCCCTACTCTACTGTGCATGTTTCAGTTATTGTTTTTTGCAGAATGAAAGATAGAGAAAATGAATCTAGAGTTATGAATGAATCATTTGTGTCGAAAGAATAGGAGTTTATTATCTTTTATTATTTTCTCTCTTTTTCTATCTTTTTTTTGCTTTTTTTTTTGTTTCGTTTTTCTAAATTTAACTTCTTTTCTTCAATTTTTCTAATTTTCTATTGTTTTTTTATCTCATTGTTTTGTTTTTGAAAATATTTCTTTCTTTAAAGTGATTTGTTTTAAATTTATCCAATAAAACTAATTTTTAAATAGCAAACATGATTTTCTAGCCATGCATCACAATTATCCACAAAATAATAAATAAATAATAATATAATCTTCAAATGAATCAATAATTAAAATAAAAACTATTTCTTTTATTTTATATGTGCATTTAATTTTACAACCAATTAAATTAAATAACCACTATAAAGTAAGAAACAATATAAAATAATTAACTAAATGAGATTCTAAATGCAACTATATGTCTACTAAGTGTTGTGTGTGTGCGAGAGAGACCATTCCATTTTAACCCTGTCAGGTAGCTAGCGTCGTCTACCTTAACCACACCCTTGGTCTTCGACAACTTGCAACTTATGTAAATTCAGGAACCCATTAATAGATTAGTGTCTAAAAATAAATCGAAGTGATATAATTCATCATTTCAAAATAACATTCTTTATATTGCATCATTTTAAAATAAAATATTATTCATCGCATTTCATCTTTTTTGAAATAAAATAAACATTCATTTATTTCATGTTTTAAATAATATAACATGTATTCTACCACATACAATTACCCATATTTAGTTCCACATAAAGTAAGTTTAGGTAGCATCAAAGTATGAGACATGACAAGGGTTAATTTCAATTGTTGCAAGGTAGATATAGCTTGTAATTGCATTAAAAAATATACATTAGGTCGTCATCAAGTCTAAAAACAAATCTGAAAGTTTTTAAATTTGTCATTTATGCATATGCATGTTGTTGAAAAAGTGAAAAATTACATTATTGTTATTGTCATTTCAAAAAGAGAAAAAAGTCATTGCCTCGAGATTTTTCAAATTAGGATTAGTTAATTACTACACTTTACAATTTGAAAATTACATTGGACTACATTATTATTTGAAAAATCTGAAAATTGTAAAATTGTGTTTTCCATATTGTAAAAAAAAGTTAAAATTTGTGCATTTTTGGAAATCTGGTGTTTATTAGACCTAAACAGTTATAGATTAGAATTCTCAAACATTGAAATTCATTTCCAAATTTTGAATTATGAAAAATTAGCTCACTAGTTTAGGATGCTCAGTGCCCCTATTTTGGTAGTCTTTTTTATCATGGTTTGGTGATAGTAGTCTCTAAAAGTGTTATATCCATATAAGGTCCTAGTTTTTGTTTTCACTATGTTGTGACAGTCATTATCTTAGTGCATATATTTATTAGTTATAATATTTCATAATGGCTAAGTGCTTTGGAAAAATAATGTCTTCTTTGAGATCCTTGGTTGATGTTTCATGTTGTGCCTTTGGTCATGATTCTCCTACATGTGATGAAGCTCATGTTTCCTTGTCTCCCAATGCATTTCCTCCCAGTGAATATATCTTGGTGCATGATGAAGAGGTCAGTGATAGCTCCTTAAATAATATATTACCTACCATTAGAATCAGCATTGTCCTTCATCCTCCATCGATGTTGCCCACTCACCCTCCTCAAAAAATAGAAAAATGTACCTTACATTCACTTAAAATATTTTAATCCTCCTATAAAGAGAGTGATATACAATTTATACTTCAACCATTTCAAATAAAATCCCTTTCCAATGCAAATAAAGATAAGCATATGCCCAAAACTAATCATCCATCTTATGTAAACAAAGTTAGTGATACACCCATTAATCTAGAAAAAATTTATGGTCATGGATTTGTGATTCTTATTAAACAAGGTTGTGATACAAAAAAATAACATGAAATTCACACTCTCTTAGAAAAAATGATGCAAGATTTTACAAAAGGGATTGGTTATCAAGGTCCTCCACCTTTAGATAAGACATTTCTACTCTAGCTTCAACTCCACTACCACTTCATGGTCCAATTGGAGATGGATTTCTTACCGCTCTGCATCCTTTGTTTGAGATAGAACATACATGTTATGCACATTTTTGCAAGGGAAATTAATAATGTTACCACCTATTCATGAAAGGATAAAAATTAAAAAAATCATCCTTTTGTGCATATCATAAAACATTGGTCATTCTATAGATGAATGTTGTGCTTTAAATAAATAATTGCAATGGTTAATTCAATTATATGACATTGATGTGGATCCATACAAAATAATAAATTAGTTACTATGATGTTTTTCCTTTCTATGTGGCATTTTAGTATCATAGGATGCTCATTTCCATGCATGGGGGCACAAAAACACTTTGTGCGACCATATTTCATCAACAAGGAGCAACATAGTACTATCCTTGTCCTCACACTTGGGGGGAACAAATGGTTGAACTTGTGTGGTGTGTATCCTTTCTAAAGGATCTCCTCTTCATCCATTATCTCTTTAAAATATTAGTGTAGCAAGTAAACTAACATTTTAAGGGGGTGACATATTCCCCTATCCATTTGGGCTAAATTACAAAAACATAAAACCATGATTTCCCCCTTTAGTGGTGATGTTATGTATGATATCTCCTAAGGTATGGCCTGACATCTCCATATTGCCCCTTTAGTGGTGATATTTTGCATAATATCTCATAAAGTTTGGTCTTCCACCTCACATGGTATTTCCTTTAGTAGTGATATCATACAGGATATCCCCTAAGGCATGGATTTCTTAATCTATGTTAGTTTCCTCTTAGTGGTGGTATTATGCCTAATACCCCTAAAGGTGTGACTCTTCATGTCATGATATGTCCCCTTAGCAGTGGTGTTATGGTTAATACCCCCTAAGGTGTGGCCCTTCATTCTATGATTTGTCCTCTCTTAGTGGTGATGTCATGAATGATACTCCCCAAGGTGTGACCTCCCATACATTAAGTTGTGTCCTTTAAAGTGTAATAATCCATCTTGTTGGCATGTGCCCTTTGTGATGGTGTTATTTATAACACCCCATGAGGCATGGCTTTATGATTTTTCACTCATGACATTAACTTTGTACACCCCCTGAGGTGATTCGTCCCCCCTGATGTTAAACTTTCTACACCTACTATGGTGATTTGTCCCACGTGATGTTAAACTTTGTACACCCCCTAAGGTGATTTGTCCCCTATGATGTTAAACTTTGTACGCCTCTGAGGTGATTCATCACCTATGATGTTAAATGGTCCCCCATGACATTAAACTTTGTGCACTCCCTGATGCATGATTAGAAAAAATAGTCCATGGATTTAGCATAATGCAACTTGTTGATTCATGAACTTGAGAACCCTTTTAACATGGCCAACTAACATAACACAAATTTCTTTCCAGTGGATTCATGTGTTTTGTTAGTATACTAGCAATAGCATAATGCATAGTTTGATAGCTTGAAGGAACCTTGCTACCCTTGTAGGTGCTTAGACACAAAGAAAATTTGTCATAAACTTCATCTATTTGTATCATCATTCTTCTCTATGTTGTAATCTTTGATATTCACTTTAGGAATGATGCAAACCGTTCAAGCATTTAGGCCTCTTCCATGCTGACCCAATTTTTATTTTTAATTTGTCTTCATGTGCTCTTCCCATTCTGATCTATTTGGGGGGTGATGAAATTTCATACATACTATATTATATATATTTATCAATTTATATCTTTGAGCAGTTTTGACCCCAAATAATTAGATCCCCTTGTGATCTTGATTTCTTCCTCCCTGCTTCTCTTTTTCATGATGTTGTGGTTTCTATGTGTTGTCCCTCATGTGACAACATTCCACAAATACATCTCACTATGTATTTCATGCCACAACATCTCTTGTCTTTCTTTCTCCTTAGAATTTCATGTGCTTCTCTGCGTAGCACACATCATTCTAAGGGAGGGCTATCATATCAGCTTAATTTTCAAAATGTTTCAAAAATAAATTACAAATATTTCTTGATGTCTTATGTCTTGTTGTCTAGCTTGGGGGAAACCTAACTAGAATTGTCTTGTCTTTTATGTGATTGTCCTACAACATAGTTTGTAGCAGCCACATGCCTATTTGATTGTCATATGGTCTCTAGCCATGCTATCCATACCTATTAGCGTCATCTTTTATCTTATCATATTATGTCATGTCATTTCTATGAATTTTATTTTATTTTTTTATTTCTATGAAATTTTATCATGTCTATTTTTTGTTTTTTTCCTAACATGTTTGTCTATAGCTATCATGTTTGTGGTGAGATTGCAGACAGCTTTGCAGGATCATAGACCTGTGTCCTCTTCACATCCTGGATCAAATTTTCTACATTGTATATACCATATTGAAGGCCTACATCCTCTTTGTCTAGGGTATATTCTCTTCAACCTCTTTCTACTTTATTTCATACATGTTCAGATACATATGCTTGCTAAAGTGGGGACAAAATGTAATATCATAAAATTGCACCCCCAATGCAATTTCACATTAAACATAACCCTTACTTTAGCTTAATAAGGTGATAATTTGAATCCCCCTATTTCTCACCCTCATTTTTGTCCTTGACCCCATCATTTTCAGTCATTGAGGAATTTTGGGGATGCTTCCATGTTGCACAAATGTTTGTGTGCCACATGAATGTCTTGACAAGATTCTCGATCTTGTGGGCGTTGGGACATTACACTTTCACCTGCCCATGAAGTGTAACACCTTTGCAGTCGCAAGCACACCCAAAAATGACCCTTTTGCATAAAATTCTTCATTCAAACTTGTATTTTCCCTCTCATTCATCCATTCTCACTTCTAGAAATGACACCTTCTCAATCTCTCATTCTTGCAACTTCACTCTCTCATTCTACACCTTTCATTCTTGCATTCTTTCTCTTCTACATCAAGCTTCTTGTGTATTTGTGGCTCTACATATTTGTCTCAAGCGATATCTCAAAGCATTTCACTCTCTCTCAACTTCTCAAGCTTGTTGGAGGGAGAGTAACAGCTTACTTTTATCACATTATCATTCGCATTTTAGTAGTATATTGATATCTTGCATTTTCTCTTTCTTTATCTTTTCATTTTATACTATCTATTACTTATTTCTCTATCTTATTTTCTCTTTGGCTATATGTGGAGGTGGAAACAGCAAAATAGGGGTTTGACCAAGGAAATCCCTAAAAAATCTCCAAAACTTTTTACTATTTCCTTGTGTGTAGGTTGTTCATGTGGAGATTTGTGGGATGCTTCATAGCTAGACCACCTGTGAGTTTGTTCTTTTTTTCCACCTCTTGTCATTTCGTTTAATAGTTTAATTGCTTGTTCTTTTAGTATTCTTCTTGTTTTGATTTTCCTTATTTTCATCATTCTATTTATCCTAACAAACTATCAAAATTCAATTTTTGAGTAGTTAGTAAGCCCTGCTAGTTTCTAGTGACCGACTCTATTTTTGGTCTGTGTAAGACACCAACACCCCGTCAAGATGCTAACATGTCACATTGTCATCCTTGGTCTACGTTGTTGTCCTTTGTCCAAGAACTAGTATGTTTTTCTCCCACAACCTTTGATGCATGCTCATTTAGCTTCTAAAGTTCCCTTTCCATAAATAGTCATAAAATATAAAAACAATGCAGAAACTCTCCTTTACCCTTCTAGGTTACTTGAGCTTGTTTCCATGAGTTAGTTGAGGATAATTCACTCCTTGTAGACTCTTCCCTATCCTAGAGACTCAGGAGTAATGAATCTCATCCTCTACATGCTATGTGTGTAACAACCACGTCAACAGGTTCACTCTCAATCATGAAGTACAAATAAGCCTAATAAGATTCACAATTGGTGGTTAAAGCACCACAAAGTGATTATTTCTCCCATATTAGATCCTGAGAAGAAGCAAGTTTAATATATTATAAAATTTGTATTTTTTACTTTGTTTTTTTTTGAAACCATTGATGTTTTAATAATGAGATAGTATGTATCTCATATTTGTAAATTTTAATATCTTAAAACATATCATTAAATATTACCTTATATAATGAACTTTGTAAAGGATTTGTAATGATGTTAAAATTATATTTTTAATAGAATATTTAGACTAAGTTAAGATAGCCAGCTTAAAGTACCCTAATTTGATATTGTGATGTCAACTTTCTTGCGTAGAAATTTTGATATTCAACTAAAGTGGAAATATTTAAAAGGAATTAATGTTATTTTTTCTTTAAATTAAATGTGTGTTACAATTATTTTAATATTTAATTTTTTTTATATATGGAAATGTAAGTGGCATGCACTATATAATGATAAGTATTGGTCATTTGAATGGGTTGGTTGGTTGTTATTGGGTTGTTCATACGAGATAAACATATTAGGATTTTTGGTAGAGAATTATTATAGTTACAGAGAGTCTTTACATGCATATATTTAGGATTGGGTAGCATAACACAATTAGGTTTCACATATTAGTGGCCCTTAGTATTCTTTCAATTATTATTTCTAATTCATTTAGTTTCTATTGTTGCCCCATTGTTTCCTCCTTGAAGTCATTTCATTTGTGTACTTTATATGCTTATTTTATAATTGTTCATTCAAACCTTTAATTTCCACTACACCAATCTAGTACTAACGATTTATGTTTGAATTCCTAGAGCTAAGCTCATGTGAGTTTCATCAATGAATATTTTGTGTTAGTTTTCATTACATTGTAGGCGAACTAGTGAAGATTATTCACTTTGTAAGAAGATGAGGTGCAAGAAAAAAAAAACTGACCTATTTTGTACATCTATAAAATGCATTAGAACATCATAATAGAATAAATAGTCATTATCTTCTTATTAGTGGATAGGATAAATATAAGGTTTGGTCTACCTAGCTATTCAATAAGATTAAATCCAAGATATGTGATTGGATAGATCAATGGGATAGATGATACTTCAATTTTGGAGAAATAGAAGACTTGAGAAGATTCAATCATGCCAACATGAAGTTAAAAGGCATGGTACCTTATGGAAGGACTCGATCTAGAAAATCTATGTGTAGGAAGAGAATCACAAGATTTCATGAGAACACATGGTGGTCAAGCTTAAAGTAAGTTTTTGTTACCAACTATGTGTTGGATCTACACAATAAAATATAAAACCTACACTAATGGGATAAATTTGTGAAGGAGGACATGGAGGAGTTCTATATACTATGAGTTCACATTTTTCATGTGGAAGACATTGAGAAAGTATCAAGGTATGTAACTGGGTTGTGCATGTCCATCTAGGATGAGATGTGTTTTCTTAACAATTATTTCATTGAGGAAGCCTATCAACTCACATTGAGGTTGGAATAGAATTTTTCTTGTAGACAATATAGCAAGCATAGTAATGGGAAGGACAAGGACATAAATAGAAAGTAGATTAGAAGAATGCATTTGTTTATATTTCAAGAAAACATAGAAACTAGTAGTACCACACCAAGCATAAAGTACAATAGATCTTTGATCAAGGTGGGGATAGAAGAAAGATTTAGGGAAAATGGTATACAGGAACTTACTTTAGATTCGGGCAAGAAGTTCACTACATATTAGAGCATCCAAACATCATGCAAGATCAAGGTCACATATAGAAGTGTGTATGTGGTATAGACTAAAAAGGAAAGTTTATGAGGTAGTGAGCATGAAGCACTAACCTTGAATCTAGAGAGAACTTGATGATGTGAAGGATTTTTTTAAAAACTTTTATAGAAATATTATTCCATGTGGTTGAGGAATATCCTATTATAAACTAAGTACAAGTTGAGAGGTATGTGTTACAAAATAGTTATTGATAGAGGTAGCATTGACAACTTAGTATTCATAAATATGGTGTAAGATTTGTGGTTGAATACCATTATGCACCCCATTACATATAATCTCTTGTTTTTAAAAGGGACAACAACTTATGATGATAGAAAAATGTCAAGTTATATTCCATATTAAAGGATACATACATGAAGTATGGCATGGAATAATCTTGATAGATGCATGCCATGCATTAGTAGGAAGGCCCTAGTAGTGTGATTGATACATAATGGGCACATGAATGCTTGCACCACCAAGAAGGATAGGAATATTTTTTAATTACTTAACATGAGGGATGAAGAGGATTCCTACATAATGGAAAAGTAGAAGTAGTAAAAATATTCGTATAGCTCTAAGGAGGATTAAATTTTCTTTATCGATTAATCATCTCTATCTAGGAGTTCATCATGAACTTTAGTGGTATTTTCACACTGTTGATACATTGTATGTGTTATGCCTTACATAACCACCCCATTTTATTCTGGAACAAAATGGGTCCCCCTTTCTTTTTGGTTCTTTGCCTCTGTTATTTACTTTTTCTCTTGGGGTCTTTCTATTTTTCTTCCGGAGTTTGTCTACTGGTTCTGTTAAATTTTGGTTCTGTCTCAGCTTGAGTTGGTTTTCTTCTTGCCAAGAATCAACAAAATAATCTTGAACAATGATGTATTTTATATGCTCCAAGGACTGACTGAGGCATTTGTTTTGCAGGATTGAATCACTCATCTAGAAATCTCTCTCAAGGAATTTATCTTTAAAGCATGCTTCAGTCCCATTCAACATAAAATTCCTCAGGAAAAAGTTGTTGAGACCCTCCTGTTGTCTGGCTGACTGGCAGTTAGGTTCTATTCATTTGAAATCCAAGGAGTCACCGAGACATTTTGGTTGCTATGAGCTCTCGGCGACTAAGAGGAAGTCTCCCCAATCGTTGTGCAAGACTAGCATTGCCAAAGGATAAAGAGCTTGGCATAATCTCTTTCTGACCTAGAGGCTTGTCTCCCTGAAATGAAATAGGATCACCAAAAGGTAATGCCCTTCGGTGAAGGCTCTCGCTGATGGTTGTGAGTCTCGGCGATAGGATGGTAGTGTCGGTAAGAGGTCTCACTGACAGATGAGGCTCTTGCCGACAATTATTCACAGGGGCTCTTGGAGAGGTATTCGCCAGGATGTTTCCTTGACAGAAGGAGGTCCCACCGAAAGTTCGAGCTCGGTGATAATTTTTGCCTTAGGCAGGAGGTTTGGACAATTAGCACAGGTCTCGCCGAAAGGTTCTCCCTTCGGTGTAACATGGCGAGCTTGGGGAAAGTGTTTTGTGTTCACCAAGAGGTCTCTCCGATCTAACAAAGTCTTGGCGACAACGGTTAGCATCTCTAAAAGATAAAACCTTCAGCATGATGTTTGGCTGAAGAAATGATGTCTCAACGAAATGGAGCAGCATCGGGCGAAGGATTTGTGTTCGGCATGAAGTCTAGCCGAAAAAGATGAAGTCTCACCGAAAGGTTCTCCCTTCGGTGTGATGTTTAGGGTCTCGCCGAAAAAGGATTTCATCGTGGAAACAAAGTCCCGCTCGCTATGATCTCCCACTGACCAAGAAGTTTCCCCGACAGTTGTTTAAAAGGACTCTCGGCGAAAGAGGAGGCTTTGGTATAAGGTCTGGGTGACTACGGAGAGTCTTGATGATAGTAGTGAGCTCGGCGATGAATAGGGAGAATATCGCTATAAGGTCTCATCGACCCGATCGAGTCTCATCGAAATATAATGAGCTCAGGGAGAATGAAAGCATTTGGCAAAATGTCTGGGTGACTCCAAAGTGTCTCAGCGATAAAAGAGAACATCGCCATCAAGTCTCACCGACCCGGTAGGGTCTCAGCAAAAGGAAGTAAGCTCAGGGAGAATAGAGTGATATTGCCACAAGGTCTTCCTGACTGACGGAGGTCTCCTCGACATAAGGAATGAGCTCACAAAGGGATTCTGAGCCTCGTCGTGATGTCCTGCCGACCCGATAGGGTCTCGCCGATACAAAATGAACTTAGTGTGGCTCGCTGTGACGTCTCCCTGACTGATGTTGGTCCTACCAACTGTGATGGATTTACTAGTAGAAGGGGATATCGGTATAGCCAGGGTGAGCTTGCCATGACCTTTTTCCAATTTCAAGAGGTCTTGCCAAGAGGAAAAGGAGCTCGAGCCCGGAGAATAAGAATGAGCTTAGAGAAGCTCCAAGTAGATGATAAAGACTTCAGGGTAGCATCTTGCCGACCCTCTGAGGTCTTGCCGAATGTGGGTGTGCTCGCCACTGAAAGAAAGGGCTCGCTGAGAAGTCATGCAAACTAACGACTATCTTGCCAATAGGTTTTGTGGCATCAATATGACTTTTGTAGATCGCCAAAAGGCCTTGCCGACTATCTTATGCTACGCCGATAGTTGCCAGAAGAGACATAATCTCATTGGGGAGACACGATTAGTGTCTCACCGACATGCGATTCCATTCAAACAACCTTTAACCACCTGAAAGTCTTGCATGGCATATGTCTAACCAATCAGGAAGAGCTCAGGAGGTAGACCGGTAATAGTTTGACTGATTCACTATTTTGGTAAAACAAAAAAGGGAAGACCAACAGAATGCAAATGACATGGATTCATTCTGAGATCAAGGCGATGGATCGGCTCAGGTGATGATGTTCAGACCTAAAGAGAGGCCCGATGATGCTTCCAGAAGATGGTCAACATGTAGAAAGGTCTTGAATATGAAGGAGGTTGAAGGAAAGAAGCAACCATGACTCACAGGGACAGCTGTAGTGACCACTAGTAGGGGCGGATCGGTATTAATGGAAAAATGCTTTAGAGCATTCAAGACAACCCTTCGAAGGAGTTGAAAGATAGACATGAATAATAGGAGTAAATGCTACTGCTACAAAAGATTTGAAGGCTTCTCCCGAGGTTAGGCCGCCACCGACATGGACAACAGAGATATGCATTCAATGCAGAACCAACTCTTTTCAAAAGAACTGAGGGCCTACCCTCCTGTGACCAAGTGAGATATTTTGTAAACCCTAAGATAGGGGACAACACATTCTTTTTGGTACACTCTATATATATGGCATTCTTTCCTCTTTGTAAAAAGGGTTGGAAAATAGTTAGAAGAAGTTTTATAATACATAGGGAAATAGAGGAAAGATAGAGGAGAGAGAACTGCATCATGATTCTTTGTAGTAGGAGCTTCTTTTGTCTTCTGAGTTAGGAATTAGATTCAGTAGAAGCCTATAATGTATCTTTCAAGTTTTCTTAATATAAATGGAAACAATTTGGAGTCATAGATTTTTTGTACACTAGTGATTGTGCTAGCTTTGTAAGTGTTGCTTATTTGTTTCATTAACAGTAGAAGCAACCAGATCTTAATCTACTTCATATTGTGTTTCAGAATGGTGTTTGTCTTAAGTTAATCATTTGATTTGTGAAGCCTTCAAGGAATTGAATGTTGTCTTGGTGTTTTATTTGAAATGGTAACTAGTACTCTGTTGTAGAAATCAACACTGTGAATGAATGCAACTGTGTGTTAATCACAAGTTAAGTTTGTTCTTCAGTTTTAGTTTACAATTCCTTGAAGGATAACAAGTCTAGTTAAGATAGGTGAATTATCATTCTTTTCTGTCCCAAAGCTCTGACCCATCTTTTTTATCTTTCTTTAAAAACCCCTTGTTAGAGTAGGTTTAAATTCATGCTTGATCTTAGAACAATCTAGAAGCTCACACCAGCAGGCCCCTTGAACATTACTATTACATTGACCACTAAGGGACATCAGCACAGTTGAGAACCAAATACAAAGACCTTGGGAGCTAAGATATCCATGTGTTATCTTTCTCTTTCAGGAGAAACAAAATAGCAATATTCTGTTTAACTATTGTTGTGCCATTTTGACCATCAACAGAAGCTGGTGCTAGAGGGAGGGCCTAGAAGGGAAAACTAGATAAAATTGAGTTTTCCTCCCTAGAAAGGTCCCACAGAGTTCTTCGATCAACTAAAAATCCATCACCTTTCATAGAACTCAAGACCCCAATAAGACACAAGATTCATAAGCCTGGCTCAACCATCATACCACCCTTATTAGCTCCCCTCACTCCACCAGTCTTTTCACCAATACCCCAGTGGATACCTATCAATCCACCACCACATCCATCTCAATTGTCATCACACTTGGTTCAACCCATACGACAGCTAGCTCAACCACCAGCCCCACCAATGGCGTTCTTTCAGAATAACCCCTCTCCATTAGGGACTATTCCTGGAGGTTTTCATGATATGCCCAAGAACCCTGAGAAATTCTACCCCAAGTACATTCATGGTGAATCAAGGAGTGTTGAAGAGCATATACAAGCTTTCAAGGATGCTTGTACCAGAGCTCAGATAGCTCACCATGATGTAGTTTGTAGGTTGTTCTCTTACTCCTTAGGGGATATGGCATACAATTGGTACCTTAATCTTCCTCAAGGTTCCATTCTGACTTGGACACACTTGAAAAATACTTTCATCAATCAATTCAAGGTTTATGTGGATCCAGCTCTTTTATACCACCAATTTTCTACTATTAGGAAGGAGCCATATGAATCCTTGCCCTTGTTCAATACTAGGTTCCAGCGAATGTATAGGAGATTACAAGATCCCTATCTAGTCGCTGAGAATAGTGCCATTCAAGCTTACTTTCGACTTATAGACCCCTTGCTTGGCTTGTTCCTGCAAAGGACTTATCAACCAGCTAATATTGATTCTCTATCCAAAGTCTATCATCTAGCTATCAAGTTGCAGCAACAAATTAGTTCTCAACAAGGAAGTTTGGGAGGAGGTTTCCCTTCAATAGGATATCAGATGCATAGCCCAACCCCTCTATTTAATACTGTCTCGAGAATGTCTCCTTCCCATTATGGACCTACGTCTGAATTGCAAACTCAACCACATGTTCCATTCTTTGCTAATGGAACTCCTGACTTCTTCCAACAACCACAAGTTCCTCAAAGTTCCCAAGGTCCTCACAACCAAATTGGAACACCAAATCATGGTGGTCAGCCACCTGTTGTTAAGAGTGTGGAAAGTGAAAAGATAGTTCAGCTTACAAATGAGGTAGAAACCTTGAAAGAAAACACTGTCTCAAGTTACAAATGACATGGCTCAGCTTCGATTGAACCCCTCCCAAAACCAAGGTAACTACCCTAATCAAAACAACAACAATCAGGGTACTTATCATAATCATAACAATTACAACCAAAGGGGTTATCAAGGCCAAAACTCCTCTAACCAAGGATATCAAAATCAGAATAGAGGATATAACCAAAGGCCAAATAATAATAGACAGTGGAATACAGGGCCCAATAATGGTGGAGTTTCACACAACTATCAAGCTAATGAGGAGAGATCACATACTGCAAATGTGGTTGACCTCAACTTTATGACTAATTGGTGCAGGCTGCATGATACTACAACCCATTCTGAGGTGAATTGTCCTGAAATGGAGAAAGTTGTCAAGATGGCATAGGCAGATGCTCAAAACTTCCAAGGAAATTCAAACAAAGAAGGCAGCTCAGTAGATACAACAATGACTTATGACCTCTTTGAGGAGGAACCTTCATTCCCAAGGCAAGAGGAGAATGAACCAGAGGAAGATTCATATGATGCCTAAGCCTTTCAGACAAAAGGAGGACACTTCCTAAGAAATCATAATAAGGGTCCATTCACTACATCAACACCCCCTAATCACATGGTGCCTCCAAATCAAAGTGCTGATAATAACCCTCCTCCACCAAAAAGCCCGCTTGACTTCCATAACAAGGGTAATTCCTCTGTTGTTTTCAAAAGTAATTCAAGTTATAATACAGAATTTGATATTGTTTCTGAGATGTAGAAATAGAAAACTTCGTTGTCATATTTTGACATCTTAAAGTGGTGCCCTGCTCAAAGGAGATAGTGCTAAAAGCTTTGGGGCAAGTTGACAAATCAAAAGGAAAGAACAAGGTTTCCCCTGCTATAGACATGAATGTAGCTTTGTACAGAAACAAGGTAGGTACTCCACCATTTCTTTTGAGTTTAAGAATTTTTGGGAAGAACCTACATAATTGTTTGTTGGATTCAGGGGCTTCAGGCAATGTTATGTCATTTTCCATATGTAAGAAGTTGGGATTAAACCCCATTCAGACAAACAAGAAGTTCATCCAACTTGACAAAACATAGGTTAATGTGGTGGGGGAATTAAGGAACATACATGTGCAAGTAGGATCAAACCCCAGGGTTCAAACCAACATAGACATTCAAGTAGTAGACATTCTCGAGATGTATGGTATGCTACTGAGTAGAGATTTGATGAAAATTATAGGGGGATATCTTTCCCTTGACTTTTCACATATGTGGCTACCATGGAGAGGGATTCCTACTCATATTAGGATTGAAAGTGAGCCTCACCTCAAGCATATCATCACTGAATATGATTACCCCAATGAGGTAGCCTATTTTGAAACTGGGATAGGGGTTTACAAAAGAGATGAAATTTTAAACTTTTCTGTTCTTGATACTAAAGAACTGCTAATATGAAAGTTCCCTGATTCTATGATTAGTGAAAACCAATAGGCATTGGTCAATAAGCTACAATAGGATCAGCTGGTCTTGGGGGAATACATCAATTTGCAAAGTCTTCTACTCCCTAATTGGTGTAGGGTGCATTACCAAAATCATTCTAAATTGACTTGCCAACCCTGCATTGACATTCTAAATCATGTTGCCCAAGCTGAGGATGCTAGCTCAAGTCACCCCAAGACCATTGCAGATCACTTCCCGTTTGAAGCCAAGGAAGCACTAATGTTAACCAAGGATAGGATACCTTCAAAGGGAGTTCCTTCTCAAATTGAACCTACCCCAGACACATTTCTGAATCAGCATATTAATAAGGAGCAACCCCAAGATTTGTTTATCACCCCTGCACTCACAAATATACCAAAACCCAAGGGGTTAACCAAAGATACAAGTGAATGTCAAGAGGATAACCTTGGGTCACATAATACCTCTGTGTAGGGATTGGGAATTACTCCTGAGGAACCTATTGAGCACCCATTCCCTATATCTGATCCAAAAGATCAAGTAACCCCACCCCTGGCTCATTCTACCCAAGTGCCCACCATGACCTCAAAAGGACCAACTCCAGCTCATGATCAGCTGTGGACCCTCACGTTTGATGGATCTAAATCTAAAACAGGTTGTGATGTTGGGATTGAACTAACCAGCCCGAAAGGGAAAACTTTCTTTGCTTCTTACAGTTTGCAATTTGGGTGTACTAACAATGTAGCATAATATGAAGCTCGAGCTCAGGGGCTGATGTTTGTGCATAAGAAGAAGGTCATTGCCTTGGTGGTCAAAGGAGATTCATAAATAGTTATCAAGTAAGTCACAGCCAATATACATGTCACAATAAAAGGTTAGCAGCATATAGAAATAGGGTATGGAACCTGATCGAAGACTTTGATGCCTTTGGGATTAGCTTAATCCCTAGAGAAGAAAATCAAATAGCTGATTCATTGGCTATTGTTGCAAGCACCCTAGAACTTATGCAAGGCTCCAAGCTCAAGAAATTCTCAGTGGAATTAATTTCCACCCTAATTGTTCCTAATAATATTAAGAACTTTCAGGTCTTTGATGATGATCGACATATCCTTGCTTTCCTAGCAAGTTCAGATGTTTTTGAGGGGAAAATTATTGATGAGTCCAACAAAGATCAAGGGGATTGGAACCCTGAAGAATGTGATACATAAGAGGTCCTCAATTTAAAAGGTAATAACATTCCCAAGGGAATGGTGGCCTTGGAAATAATTTTTGACTCAAACCCAAGGGCTCGAGAGAAGATATCAGCTGAAAATAAGGGAGGTGAATATGAAACTGTTAACCTAGCTGATTCTGGCCCTAAAAGGAATGTCTACATAGGGAAAGCCTGCCATGAAGCAATCAGAAAAGACATATTGACGGCACTGAAGAAAGATATTACAGCAATAGCCTAGGGATATGAAGACCTAAAGACATTTGATGCTTCTGTAATGACTCATACTATTCCCATGAAGCCTGAAGTTAAGCCATTTCGACATAAACGCCCTGTGAATGCCTTGATTGAACCATTGATCTTCAAAGAAGTTCAGAAATTGCTTTCTGCAAGGATAATCTTCCCTGTACACCATTTGACATGGATGGCTAACTTAGTTCCAGTCCGTAAGAAAAATGGAGAGATCAGGCTATGCGTGGATTTTAGAAACTTGAATAGAGCTTCGGAAAAAGATAATTACCCACTTCCTTCTTTGGATGAAGTCTTGTAGATTGTCAATGGATCTCAGATGATATTCTTCCTAGACGGTTACTCTAGATACAATCAGGTAATGGTTATCTATGAAGACAGGATGAAGACAAAATTCACTACAAAGTGGGGAACGTTTGCATACAAAAGGATTCCATTCAGTCTGATAGATGTCGGGGCAACTTTTCAACGCGCAATGGACATATCATTCAAGGATCTAATTGGAAAGTGCATCATCGTCTACATGGATGACCTGACGGTATTCTCCAAAGATCAACTGAACCATGCTGCAGACTTGGCTAAGGTTTTGGAATGATGTATCCAGTATGGCGTCTCCTTGAATCCTAAAAATGTGTGTTCGGAGTTTTTGAAGGAAAGCTCTTGGGACATATAATTTCAGAAAGAGGAATATCAATTGACCCAGATCTAGTTGAGTCCATTCTGAAGATCACCAAGCCAGGAAGCAAGAAAGAAATGAGGTCTTTCTTCGGGAAGATCAATTTCGTGAGAAAGTTTATTACAGGATTTGTAGAAATCGTAAAACCTCTGAATGAAATGATGAAGAAAGATGCTAAAACAGAGTGGAGTGAGGAGGCAAAGGTCACGTTTTCACATATCAAGTGATCCATTTCAGAAGTGCCAGTCCTTACCAGCCTTGACTACATGAGGCCATTCTACATTTATTCCTTTACTTCCAAACATTCCTGCACAGTTGTATTAACTCAATGAAGGGAAGAGGGAGAGGAGAGATCAATCGCTTTCATGAGCTCTCCATTCAAAAATGTTGAAGTTAAGTAGCCACCGCTTGAAAAGAAAGCTTTTGTGCTGGCCAGGGTTGTCAAAAAGTTCAGGCACTACATTCTCTAAAGTTAGATTATTGCGGTAGTCCCTGATGTAGCTATGAAGTCCCTACTCATGCAGAGCGAGCTGGGTGAAAGAAGAGGGAAATGAATGGCCATTTTACAAGAGTTCAATTTGGAGATACACCCGATGAAACGTGTTAGAGGTACGGGCCTATCTAAATCTATGGCGAATGTTGGTGACAACATCATTTGTCAGCAATACACAACCCAGTCCTTCTCCAACGACCCTTGGTATGTTGATATTGTCTATTTTATGCTCAACAATCGGTGTCCACAAGGAATGAATGCAACTCAGAGGAGGGCACTGATAATGAAGAGCTCGCATTATATTTTCAAAGGATGGTTACTATATAGGAAGAATTTTGAGGGGGTGTACCTACGATGCCTTGATCAACAAGAGGCTAAACATGTGATCTCTGAGTTTCATGGGAAATAGGACACAGGTCATGGTTCTGTAGATTTATTAGCACACTAGATCCTCATATTTGGTTATTATTGGCCTTGTGTGTTCACAGATGCCCATCAGCATGTGAGAACATGCCACATATGTCAAATTTCTACATCGAAAGAATTCCATGTAGCCATGCCATTACAGCCTGTCTATGAGGTAAGGCCATTTGCCCAATGGGCGCTAGATTTTATTAGGGTAAGTAACTCAAATTCTTCTGCAAGACACAAATTTATTTTGACTGCTATTGATTATTGCACGAGGTGGATAGAGGCTATACCCTACAAGAACAACACAACAGAGGTAGTGATCAAGTTCCTCATTGAGTGCATCACCACTAGGTTTGGGATACCCTTCGCTCTGGTATGTGACAATGGCTCTGCCTTTTCTTCTACTGAGTTTATTTCCTAGGCTTACAATCACAAAATTGTTTTAAAATATTCTTCAAACTATTACCCACAAGGCAATGGAGTTGCAGAATCAACCAACAAGAATCTCTTAGGGGTAATTACGAAACAGTTAGAAAAAAATCCTAGAGACTGGCATACTCAGCTGAGATTTGCATTATGGTCAAATAGAACTAGGATCAAGGCCGCTTTAAAGACCTTACCATTCAAGCTGGTATATGGCCAAGAGCCTATGTTCCCTATCCATCTACAAATACCTATCCTTGAGTTCATGCAGAAATTCTACTCTAGTGACAATAGGATAGAAGTAAGATTAGCCGCTTTGGTGAAATTGGAAGAACAAAGAGATGCCGCCTTGCAACAATTCTTTAGGCACTAAGCTGTTGTCAAACATTGGTTTGACAAAAGAGCCAAAATCAAAGCTTTTAGGATATTAGACCTTGTGTTGTTATGGGATAAAGCTAGTGAAAAGAAGGGCAGTCACCAGAAATTCAACAAGCTTTGGCTAGGTCCTTATCAGATTGCTGAGATCCTAGGAGAAAATGCTTTCAAACTAAGTAGTTTAACTGGAGAACCTGTTCCCTTGCCTGTTAATGGACAGTTTCTTAAACACTATTTTGAGTTGTGAAGTTGATACTTTTGTTGGGTGATGCATCTGTGTAAATAATTTCTTCTTGTAAATAATTTCTATGTGTAAATAATTTTGTTCTTTATGTGAATAATCTGCTACTCTTTATGTAAGTAATTTGCTCCTTTCTTTGTAAATAATTTGTTGTTTGTCTATTTGTCCTTTCTTTCTGTCTTTTTGTTTCCTTTGTTCTTTTGGTTTTTTTTTTTGTTCTTTGGGGTTTATCTGTTTCTTTCCATCTTGGAATGGTGGGCTGTTATCTGATGCATACTTTGGTTGATAGGAGAGAAGTGGTTTAGATATTTTCACATTTTTTGATTGGACGATTTTCTCCTAAATTAGTTGTTTCATGCTTATTGTCAATAAGAGTTGTGGAAAGTTCTAAAAACAAGGTGCAAAGTAAGTAACCTTCATTAGCCCCCCTGAATCTATCACAAATCATCAAGATCATCTCCTCTTGTAATGGTATATTTGTCCTAGGATGATAGTGCTGTAAGATTTGAGTGAAAAATCCGATCTCCCAAGTGTTGTTATGAGGTCCATGGTAGTTTTCAACCCAGAACAGATGTTAAACATCTGACATATTGAAAAATAATTAAATGAAATAATCTGAAACTCCAAGAAAAAACATAAAAGAAAAAAAAAAGAGAAAAGAATTATCTAAAGAGAAAAAAAAAGGACTCAATATGAATGGGTAATTCCAGTATCTCTACCAGGGCTATGGACACCTGACTAGCAGTAGAGCAATGTTGTGAGAAAACTAGAGGTATCTCCGTCAGGGCTATGAATGCCTAACTGGTAGCGGAGCAATGCCCAGGATATCATTGCATGACAGCTAAAGGGGAATCAACTCATGTAGCTCAAATCTTGCACATTATTGTCTGAAAGATCGAGAAAACTTTATAAAAGAGTGATGCACAATCAAACACACATGTAGATTCAGGAGTAGCTATTGTTGATTTACATTTGAGATTCTAGCTCAGCCTTGGTTACTAAAATTGACCCAACTAGAGTTGTGGTGTTCATGAACCAGAGTTCTGGGTAGCTGAATCCTTCAGTTTCATGAAAATGGTTAAACCATTTTCCCAACCGAGTCACCATTTGTTATGCCTTGCATAACCACCCCATTTTATTCTGGAAGAAAATGGGTCCCCCTTTCTTTTTGGTTTCTTCACCTCTGTTATTTACTTTTGCTCTTGGGGTCTTTCTATTTTTCTTCCTGAGTTTGTCTGATGGTTCTGTTAAATTTTGGTTCTGTCTCAGCTTGAGTTGGTTTTCTTCTTGCTAAGAATCAATGAAATAATCACGAACAATGATGTATTTTATATGCTCCAAGGACTGATTGAGGCATTTGTTTTGCGGGATTGAATCACTCATCTAGAAATCTCTCTCAAGGAAGTTAGCTTTAAAGCATGCTTCAGTCCCATTCAACATAAAATTCCTCAGGAAAAAGTCGTTGAGACTCTCCTGTTGTCTCGCCGATTGGTAGTTAGGTTCTATTCATTTGAAATCCAAGGAGTCATCGAGACATTTCGGTCACTATGAGCTCTCGGCAACTAAGAGGAAGTCTCCCCGATCGTTGTGCAAGACTAGTGTTGCCAAAGGATAAAGAGCTTAGCATAATCTCTGGTCGACTCAGAGGCTTGTCTCCCTAAAATGAAATAGGATCGCCAAAAGGTAATGCTCTTTAGCAAAGGCTCTCGTCGATGGTTGTGACTCTCGGCGATAGGATGGTAGTGTCGGTAAGAGGTCTCACCGACATATGAGGCTCTTGCCGACAATTATTCACAGGGGCTCTCAGAGAGGTATTCGCTGGGAGGTTTCCCTGACAGAAGGAGGTCCCACCGAAAGTTTGAGCTCGATGATAATTTTTGCCTTCAACAAGAGGTATGGGCAATTAGCACGGGTCTCGCCAAAAGGTTCTCCCTTTGGTGTAACATGGTGGGCTCGAGGAAAGTGTTTTGCATTTTCCAAGAGGTCTCTCCGATTGAACAAAGTCTTGGCGACAACGGTTAGCATCTCTAAAAGATAAAACCTTCGGCATGATGTCTAGCTAAAGAAATGATGTCTCAACGAAATGGAGTGGCACCGGGTGAAGGATTTGTGTTCAGCAGAAGTCTGGCCAAAAGAGATGAAGTCTTGCCAAAAGGTTCTCCCTTCGGTGTGATGTTTAGGGTCCCGCTGAAAAAGGATGTCATCGCAGAAACAAAGTCCTTCTCACTATGACCTCCCACTGACCAAGAGGTCTCCCCGACAGTTGTTTAAAAGGACTCTTGGTGAAAGAGGAGGCTTCGGTATAAGGTCTGGGCGACTATGGAGAGTCTTTCCGATAGTAGTGAACTTGGCGATGAACAGGGAGAATATCGCTATAAGGTCTCATCGACCCGACTGAGTCTCACTGAAATATAATGAGCCCGGGGAGAATGAATGCATTCGGCAAAATGTTTGGGCGACTCCGAAGTGTCCCGGCGATAAGAGAGAACATCACCACGAAGTCTCACCGACCTGGTAGGGTCTCACCGAAAGGAAGTAAGCTCAGGGAGAATAGAGTGATATCGCCACAAGGTCTTCCCGACTAACGGAGGTCTCCCCAACATAAGGAATGAGCTCGCAAAGGGATTATGAGGCTCGTCATGATGTCCTCCCAACCCGATAGGGTCTCGCCGATACAAAACGAACTCAGGGTGGCTCGCTGTGACGTCTCCCCGACTGATGTTGGTCCTGCCGACTGTGATGGATTTACCAGTAGAAGGGGATATTGGTATAGCCAGGGTGAGCTCGCCATGACCTTTTTCCGATTGAGAGGTCTTGCCGAGAGGAAAAGGAGCTCAAGCCCGGAGAATAAGAATGAGCTCAGAGAAGCTCCGAGCGGATGATAAAGACTTCGGGGTAGCATCTTTCTGACACTTTGAGGTCTTGTCGAATGTGGGTGTGCTCACCACTGAAAGAAAGGGCTCACTGAGAGGTCATGTCGACTAACAAATGTCTTGCCAATAGGTTTTGTGGCATCGATATGAATTTTGTAGCTTGCCAAAAGGCCTTGCCGACTGTCTTATGCTACGCCGATAGTTGCCAGAAGAGACATAATCTCATCGGGGAGACACGATTAGTGTCTCACCGACATGCGATTCCATTCAAATGACCTTTAACCACCTGAAAGTCTTGCATGGCATATGTCTAACCAATCAAGAGGAGCTCAGGAGGCGGACCAGTAACAGTTTGACTGATTGACTATTTTGGTAAAACAAAAAATGGAAGACCAACAGAATGCAAATGACATGGATTCATTCTAAGATCAAGGTGATGGATCGGCTTGAGTGATGATGTTCAGACCTAAAGAAAGGTCCGATGATGCTTCTAGAAGATGTTCAACGTGCAGAAAGGTCTTGAACATGAAGGAGGCCGAAGGAAAGAAGCAACCATGACTCACAAGGACCGCTGTAGTGACCACTGGCAGGGGCGGAACGCTATTAATGGAAAAATACTTTAGAGCATTCAAGGAAGCCCTTCGAAGGAGTTGAAAGATAGACATGAATACCAGGAGTAAATGCTGCTGCTACAAAAGATCTAAAGGCTTCTCCTGAGGTTAGGCCGCCACCAACATGGACAACAGGGATATGCATTCAATGCAGAACCAACTCTTTTTAGAAGATCTGAGGGCCTACCCTCCTACGACCAAGTGAGATATTTTGTAAACCCTAAGACAGGGGACAACACATTATTTTTGGTACACTCTGTATATATGGCATTCTTTCCTCTTTGTAAAAAGTGTTAGAAAAGAGTTAGAAGAAGTTTTATAATACATAGAGAAATAGAGGAAAGATAGAGGAGAGAGAACTGCATCCTGATTCTTTGTAATAGGAGCTTCTTTTGTCTTCTTAGTTAGGAATTAGATTCGGCAGAAGCCTGTAATGTATCTTTCAAGTTTTCTTAATATAAATGGAAACAATTTGGAGTCATATATTTTTTGTACACTAGTGATTGTGCCAGCTTTGTAAGTGTTGCTTATCTATTTCATTAATAGTAGAAGCAACCAGATCTTAATCTACTTCAGATTGTGTTTCAAAATGGTGTTTGTCTTAAGTTAATCATTTGATTTGTGAAGCCTTCAAGGAATGGAATGTTGTTTTGGTGTTTCATTTGAAATGGTAACTAGTACTCTGTTGTAGAAATCAACACTGTGAATGAATGCAACTATGTGTTAATCACAAGTTAATTTTGTTCTTCAGTTTTAGTTTACAATTCCTTGAAGGATAACAAGTCTAGTTAAGATATGTGAATTATCATTCTTTTCTATCCCAAAGCTCTGACCCATCTTTTTTATGTTTCTTTAAAAACCCCTGGTTAGAGTAGGTTTAAATTCATGCTTGATCTTAGAACAATCCAGAAGCTCACACCAGTAGGCCCCTTGAACATTACTATTACATTGACCACTGAGGGACATCAGCACAGTTGAGAACCAACTACAAAGACCTTGGGAGCTAAGATATCCATGTGTTATCTTTCTCTTTTCGGAGAAACATAATAGCAGTATTCTGTTTAACTGTTGTTGTTCCATTTTGACCATCAATAGTATGGAGAAGAGATTGTGAAATTGGATGAATTTAATTATCAATATTTTTGTGCTCTTGAAGAAGAAAGTGACAAAAGATCAATGCTTACACTCCCAGACTTTGGAAAGGTGAATTCACATATTTCAATGAGAAGTTGAATGAAGTTGCACAACAATATTATACCCATGAGTAATAATTCTATACCATAATGCTTGAGCTTTACACAAGTGGATGCATTTTATGTTGTATATAGACCATTAAGAATTTAAAATCACTATAGTTAGCAAAAGCTCTACTAGAGGCACATGAGGTGGGTATAATAAATATAATATTATTCTCTCGTATTGAAGCATTGTCTAGCCAAAAAGAACATAGTTGTAGATACCTTAAGTATATGAGAAATTAGTGGACATAGAGATAATGAAGGATTTATATGGTGCAAATCTAGATTGTGCAAATGTATGGCACATAATATTCTTGATATGATATATCATGCTTATATTGTCATAGTATTCTTATTGGAGCCTCTACTATTATTTTACATTGATCAAGGATTTATATCATGCTTGCTATACCTTACATAATATTTTTGCTATGATAGATAATACTTGCATTGATATATTATGCTTACTAGATCCTCTACTATAATTTAGCATTGATATATCTTGTTTTTGATTAGTTAAGTAGGGAAGGGCCCTGATCCCATGGTGTCAGCCAAAAGACAAAAAGGAACCAAAACAAGGTGGGAAACAACACCACCAACAAGCACCAAAAAATAGCAACCAGTGTGGCATGCAGGCCATCATTCAACATTGTAACCATAGTCTAGCCAATATTAATCAAAAAAAATAAGTTTCTTTTAGAATACTTAAATCTACATAAACCATTGATCAAATATACCATATCCTAGGTATTCCTAAACCATAACAAGGCTATTATAAAATAGTAGTCTGAGATTAGGAAACAAAATGAAAAAAAGAGGATAGAAGTCATATAAACAGCAACAGGAAGCCATTACTTGGCTTTTTTCAGCAAGTCCCCATATTCACCAGTGAGGGAGATGTACTCCCTCCAGTCAGGTCCCTAAGACTCATCCAACATCTTTAAAGCATCAATCTTCCCCTATTTTTTCAACTTCTTGGATATTTTGTTTGTCTTGAAATAGCACCCATCATCGCCCTCCACATCAGCCTATTTGTTACCCTCATAAGTGTAACCAAGGCTTTCTCCATATCATCTACCTGAACTTGCAAAAAGGTTAATCTACTCTTCATAAAATCAATACTGGAGTCTGATGAGCCTTAAATATGCTCATAGTTTGAAAATTTTGATACTCTTACTTTTGTTATTAATAGTTGTTTAAACCTGTTGATTAAAGACTTTTCGAGTGGTATCCTGTAGCAACGAATTCCATATTCCTGTAGCTTGACAACTTTATTAATTACCTTTTTGACCTCCTGCATGGCTGATGTATGCTTATGATTTTGGATAATGGAATAGGATTAACGTGTGATTAATGAATGGATGTCATGTCACTTGTGTGTATGCTTTCCTTCACCTCTGTCACTTATTGCAGGTTGTTGGAGGGAGCAGGAGCTGATCAAGCGCAAAGAATCTTGGCTCTGTTGAAGAAGTTGTTCTAGTAATAACTCTTTGACCGAATCTTTGGGAAGGAGCATAAACGGTCCTTTGATCTAGGGAGTGTGTAATGCTATATTCTCTTTGGGTCGCGTCGAGCAGATAGACTTTCATTTATGAATATCTGTTCCGCAGATTCAGAATGTATTTATGATCACGACTCCCTCTATTAGTTAGTTAGTTGCCTTTTTCTTTTAAATAACCGTTCCTCCTACGTGAGTGAATGATGATAAAAAAATATGTGTTAAAATTAAGTTGAATAAGCAATAGAGTTCTGTGTTAAGTTTTATTTTCAAACAGAGTAATCGATGTATCCTGATTCTGAGTATGAATAAAATTTGATGAAGCTTTGAGTCAACTTCTTGTGTAATCTAGTTGATGCTTGCTAAGGGGGCCCACTTAGTAAGTATTATGTAGCAAGTTGTTGTAGTTAACTGTTCATTTCATGTTGATTACTAGTTAGAATCTATTTCTGTAGATTTCAACGCAAACTCAGCCTTGTATTATTCCTGCAGCATCGAAAATCCATCCCTGTGTCTGTTCCTACAACATAAGGCCAGTTCACAGTTTGTCCTTTAACAATAGCTGCTATAATTTTTGTTTTAGCCGAGTTGTGTTTGAATTAAAAAGCTTTATGTTGCACTTCTTTTAAGCATTTGTTTTCTATAGATGGTGACTGGAAACTAGTTCTTAGTGCACATACCGTGCTGCTCCATTTCAAGTATACGTCCCCTGGTTTGACAAAGTAAATGAACAACCATGAGAAGATGTTAGTCACCTGTTGGAATATCCAATTCCCAGGTTTAGTTCTGCTGTGACTTTTATATCCTTTTGTGGGCGTGACCATTTTTGGTGCTGTTGTCGGGGATGGTGTCAAGCTAAGAACCTGCTATAGTCATTATTAGCAGTAGTTTAGTGTGTTATTTAAGTAATTTTCAATTCCTTCAATCTTTAGTTAAGTTACTTGCATGCATAGAAGAGAAGCTCGGGGAAGGTTTCTCCCAAATTTGTCATTTTCTGATAGTAGTTCTAAACTGGATTACAACCCATTTGAAGACCCAAACTTTAATCTATTCGAAGACCTTGAAGACCAAGAAGACCAAAACTTTAACCCATTTTTTGTAGATTTGTTTGCTGAGTTTCCATTTTTCCCATCTAACGAAGAACCTCAAAAAAATCCATTTGCTCTGATACTCCATCAAGCGAATATGGCCAATCCAGTTAACCTAGCTATTCGACCTCCTGCCTTTGACTTCCCTATCACTAATTAGAATGATAATGACAATCTCAAGAATATTCCTTCATTACTTCCCAAGTTTTATGGACTGGTTACTGAGGACCCAGACACTTTCTTGTTTGAGTTTGACATCCTCTGTCGCAGCTATGATTACACTACTAATGCTCATAGACTGAAGTTGTTTCCTACTACACTGAAGGAAGGAGCACTTAGATGGTTTATGAGTCTGGGAAGGAATGCTATTAATAGTTGGGCAGCCATGCAAACAAAATTTCTTGATAAATACAAGGAGTATTGTAAGAGTGGAAGTAAGGGAGATGATATATTTAGAATTCAACAAAAGGAGGATGAAAGCCTGGAACACTATATCTCGAGATTCTTATTCTCCCTGAAAAAGAATTCAAACCATACTCTCAATGAAGAATCTCAGAAACTCCTTTTTTCTGAGGGGAATCAATGATATTAGTATGGATGCTCTGGACCTGATGGGAGGAGGAGATATATCTCAAATTCCTTGGGAGGATATCCAGAAAATATGTCAAAACTACTCACGAGCCATTGTTAAGAAGGGTATAGGTCATCAGGCAACTGTGGGAAAGACTTCTTCTAGTGGAGTCTCATGGATGGAGATAACAAATTTGCTGTCTGATTTCAAGCAGGATATCATTAACAATATGGCTACACAACTGGACACTATGCAAGCTCGGAAGAAACATGAGGAAGTTGAAGCAATCTTGGCCGAGTTTTGTCCACATTGCAGATAGAAGAAACATGACTATAGATGCAATATGGTGGCTAATCTAGAAGCTAAGCAATTACCTACTGACTTTAAGCCAGTAGAAGGTGATGATGATCAAGTGTTCTTTGTTGCACAAAGGAGACCATGGGCTCAAAGACAAGGTATGCCTCAAGACCCTTTGACTTTTGGTAATCCTTATTCTAGCTATAATAACTAATGGCGACCTACATATGGACCACCACCACCTTGGAATACATCTCAACCACATTGGCCTAACTATTAGACCCCTCAATGGCAACCACCCCAAGGTAATTGGCAGTATAATCCTCAATGGAGAGGTTCTCAGCAATGGTAGAACCAGTCCCCTGGGTTCCTGCAGCTTCCATAGCCACAACCTCGGGCCTTCATGCCACCTCCTGCAGCAATTGCCACAAATATTGGCCCTCCAAAAAAAATGCCTATGCCTGCTCAGCCATTGCCAAATCCCAATAATAAGCAACATCAGTAGCCACAACAGCCCATGTATTTTGTTGAAGCCAACCAATATCCAGCTTATGCCTTAAACATTAGTGATATCCATTTGAGGTTTGGAACCACTCTTCCTGCTCCACAACCACCTCTAATTACTGAGATACTAGATTCTCCCCCTGAAGAACCTAATGCACCTACTGATCCTACTGAGCATATGCCTATAACTGATATGGTTTCTAAGGAGCCTGTTTTACAAAGTCAAGACAAACCACCTTTTCCTCAGAGGTTACAAAGTACCGCACCTAAATCCATGGAAGAACCCACTTTTGACATTCTGGATCAGCTAAAGAATGTACAAATTCAAATTCCTTTATTTCAGGCCATTAAAGATGTTCCAATTTATGAAAAAGCCATTAAAGATGCCTGTTTGAAGAAACCTAGATGGAAGAAAAAGGATCCCCAAACAATTCATGTTTTAGGGAAATTGGCTGATATAATGTTGGAAAATGTAGTCATTCCAAAGTACACTGACCCTGGAAGTCCTGTAGTGCAAATACATATAAATGGCCAAATTGTAAAAAATGTTTTGATTGACCTTGGTGCTGCCATCAATGTCATGACCAAGAATACTATGGACTACTTGAACATCCTAAACATTCGGTCTACACCTACAGTCTTGCAGCTTACTGATAGCTCCATAGTCACACCTGATGGAATGGTGGAAGATGTAATTGTCACTCTTGAATCTTGAGAGTATCCAGCTGATTTTACAATATTATCTATTAAGACAACTTTAGGAGGATGCCCTGTTATCCTAGGTAGACCATGGTTAGCAACTGCTGATGCTTTTATAGGATGCCGTTATGGAGATATGACTATTTCTGATGGACAGTCCATAAAAAAATTGGCTTTGTATCCACCTGCTAGACCTCAACCAAATTTGTCCCAACCTGTTTGGCCAGATGTGGGAAGAAACTGAAGAAGCCAATTCATTGGTTCAATTAATGATGCTCCAAACTGATCCATTCTCACAACTTCAGAATGAGGATGCCTTGCTTTTTCAAATTCTGCAGTCTAAATCTGATACGGGTAGTTCATCTGATCCAAATAGCAGTCATCTACAATGTTTCCTGCAACAACTGAATTCTGAGAGTTCACTGCCTAAATTTCTTGCAATTTTTCATAACTTGCTTCCACAAGAGGTACAAACATCACCTGTAGATTCTATTAGTGATCTCACTAAGCAAATAGAATTGTCTCCAGGTCACTGTTTGAATATCAATAGCAAGCTATCACAATCTCAACAGGCTATCCTACTCAAAATACTACAAGATCAATATAAAACTTTTGCATGGGAATATGGGGACATGAAAGGAATAGATCCTTGAATTTTTACTCATAGGATCTATATCAAAGAAAACTGTTTACCAGTTAGGCAGCCTCAAAGAAGAATAAATCCAGCATTCAGAGAAATAGTTAAGAATGAGCTTCAAAAGTTGCTTGATGCTGGTTTTATCTACCCAATCTCTGACAGTCAGTGGGTCTCTCCGTTAGTTATTGTCCCTAAGAAAGGTGAAAAATGGAGAGTGTGTAGATTACAGAGAGTTGAACGCTGCCAGTAAAAAAGATCACTTTTCACTGCCGTTTGTAGACCAAGTGTTAGACTTATTGTCTGGTAAAAGATATTTTTCCTTCTTGGATGGCTACAGTGGGTACAATCAGATAAAAATTGCCCCTGAAGATCAAGATAAGACCACTTTTACCTGTCCATGGGGAACATTTGCTTACTCAGTCTTTCCTTTTGGTCTATGCAATGCGCCAGCAACATTTCAGAGAGCAGTAATTAGTATTTTTGCTGATATATCTCATGACTGTATGGAAATTTATATGGATCACTTCACTACCTATGGGGTTACATTTGAAGAAGCACTGGCGAATTTAGAAAAAGTATTGGAAAGGTGCAGAGAGCAAAATTTGTCTCTGAACAGTAAAAAGTGCTTTATGATGATGCAAGAAGGTATTGTTCTAGGCCATCATCTCTCCAAGGATGGAATTCAGGTTGACCCTGCTAAAATTGAAGTTATTTTGAATTTACAAACTCCTGCAAAACAAAAGGATGTCAGAAGCTTCCTTGGCTATGCAGGGTATTATAGAAGGTTTATAAAAGATTTCAGCAAAATTGTCAGTCCACTATATGCCTTATTAACTAAGGATTCTGAATTCGATTGGACAGAGGCCTATGAAAAAACTTTCCTGCAGCTAAAGGACTTGCTTACTAAAGCCCCTGTTCTTCAAGGTCCAAAATAGACTCTGCCTTTTCACATACATACATATGCTTCTGATTTTTCCATAAGGGCAGTCTTAGGCCAAAAATAAAATTCAATTGAGCATGCTATTTATTTTATCAGTAAAAACCTTCAAGGTCCTGAGCTAAATTACACTGTTACAGAAAAGGAGTTGCTAGCAGTAGTGTATGCTCTGAATAAATTTTAGCATTATGTCACAGGTTATCAGATATTTATCCACACCGACCATGCAACAATCAGGTATTTGATGAACAAGCCTGACATCTCTGGTAGGTTGGCAAGATGGCTCCTGTTGTTGCAAGAATTTGACATTACAATCATTGATAAACTAGGAAGAGCTAATGTTGTGGCTGATTTTTTATCAAGGCTTCAAACAATTGCACCTGTTGAACAAAAAGTCATTGATAATAGGTTCCCTGATGAACACTTGTTTTCCATTGCTGCACATACTCCATGGTATGCAGACATTGTTAATTACCTAGCAGCAAGCAAAATACCAACTCACTTCTCCCCAAAAGAAAATAAATTGTTAATTGAGAAAAGTTTTAACTTTTCATGGATTGCAAATTGTCTATTTTACACAGGACCTGATCAAGTTATGCGAAGATGTGTAAGAGAAGATAAGACTTATGATATCTTGCATGCTTACCATGATAAACCATGTGGGGGACATTTTGCAGCCAAGAGAACATCAATGAAGGTTCTTACAATAGGATACTATTGGCCAACATTACACAAAGATGTTGTGGCTTATACAAGGAAATGTGACAGATGCCAACATATGGGAAGACCAACCAGGTCAGATGAAATGCTACTTTATCCATAGGTAATAGTCACCCCCTTTGATAAATGGGGAATGGATTTTGTTGGACCAGTTGATCCACCATCAAATGGCAAGTCATACATTCTGGTTTGTACGGATTATGTAACAAAATGGGTTGAAGTAAAGGAAATGACTCATGCTCGTGATAACAAGGTTGCTGAATTTCTATTTGAGCAAATTTTCACTAGATTTGGAGTTCCCAGAGAGCTTGTAACTGATTAGAGAGCTCAGTTCACATCCAATTTGATTACTGCACTAATGAATGACTATAAAATCAAGCATAGGAAGTCCATCCCCTATCACCCTCAAGCCAATGGTCAGGCGGAGGTTACAAATAGAGAAATTGAGGCAATTCTAACAAAGACAATGCAACTCCATAGGAAAGATTAGAGCAGTAGACTTCCTGAAGTAGTCTGGGCCTACAGAACTGCATGGAAGACAACAACTAGGTTTACACCTTTTGAACTGCTTTATGGGAAAACAACCATGTTGCCCATTGAATTTGAGTATAAAACTTTGAGGATAGCTCTCGAACTCAATATAGACATTTCTGAAGCACAGAAGGAACGTCTCCTGCAACTAAATGCCTTGGACGAAATGAGAAAAGCTGCCCTGCAGCATACAGAAGCTGTCCAACAGCAAAGGAAGAAATGGCACAATCAACACATCAAAACCAAGCAATCCTTTGTTGGTGATTGGGCTTTGCTATATGATTCTAGATATCAAGAAAACCAAGGTAAGCTCACAACACCCTGGCTCGGTCCCTATGAAGTTGAGAATGTGTTTGAAAACAGATCAGTACAGCTAGCCACAATTGATCCAGTCTATTTAAAATTGCTAGTTAATGGACACCGACTGCGGTTATATCATAAGCCGACATCAAAGGAAGAGTTCCTAAAAAAGTTTGTTTCAACTAGTCTTCCTGCAGCAAAAGGCTTAGGCCTTTTTCCTGCAGCTTCTCTTTAAGTATTGTGTTGACTGCCCATAATAAAGTTTTCTTTTTTAAAGAAAACCACTTTTCTCCATTTTTTTTCATCTATCACATCATTCATTCCTTTATCTGCTACGTCATCCATATTGCCACTCCACCTCATTCATGCATTCAATCTCCCAGCTTTCATTTCATGATATGTTGTCCTTTACAGAATATCCGAGAATTAAATTCAAGGTACGCGAAATATTTTTATTATCACATAATTTATTCTTTTTGTTTATTCATTAATTGTAATGTATATATTAGTCGTACTTGCATGCTTTAATCTTATGTGAGGACACATGTTGAATGCTAAGTAGGGGGCGGGGGTATTCCAATTTGAAATTTTACTGTGCCAAATTTACGTTTGCCAAAATAGTTATGTTCTTGTACTTTCTAAAGTATGATTGCGAAGTCATATCCTAAGAACAAGCTAACTACTTAGTTTAAGTAGTTATTAAAATTATTTTATGCAAATGTCTAGTTGTTATTCTTGGTAAGGAAAATGAAGTGCAGTAAGGAAGAAGAGTCTCTTTCAAGCTTTCAGCATCAGTCTGAGTTTTTGTTTTAAGGATTTTTTTATCATGGGTGGCCAACTGGTGAGGCACGAGCCTGTGGCTCATGAAGTGTTGATACAGGATCCTCAGTTAATGCAAGCATTCGCCAATTGTGGATGGTTAAATTATTTCTTGAGAATTGATTCTTTTAATAAAGAGGCTACAGGCGAATTCTTAAGAACATTTTCAGAAAATGAGGCTACGGTATGGGGCTTGGCAGTGGCTGTGATAGAGGAAAGAATTGCAGAAGTTACTGGATTACCGGCAGTTGGTGAAATTTTTCCTATTGGAAGGGATGTTGTCTCTGCTAGGGTAGAGTTTACCCTACCAACTGATGGGACTTTGGAAATCTCAAAGCAAGGATGCAAAAGAATGTCCCTACCTTATCCATACTCTGAATATGTCATCTTTATTATCAGGTATTTAACTTGTGAAGGGCGCTTCTCTTACCTACATTCATATCATTTCAAATTGTTAAGTCATATGAGACATAGACTAGTAGTGAATGTTCTAAATTTTTTGTTAAACCTTTTGCAAAGTAGTGCACACGAAACCCAAAAAGGTAAAGGAAACTCTGTCACACATCATGCCCTAATAAAACTTTTGACTGAGCAATCTTTAAGGGATGTTTCTCCTCTTTCTTGGCATGAGTTTGTTTCCCGAAAAGGTCTTCAACCGCTTGAACCCCCTAGGGCACTACCTACACAGCCTAGAAGAAAGAAAATGAGAATTGAGTCCACAAGTACAGAAATAGAGCAAGAATTCACTGCTCTTGTAGCGCCCAATCCTTCAGCTTCTATACCAACGTCCTCTACCGGTGTGCAAACAAGGTCTGCTGCTATGAGAGAAAAAGGAAAGACAATTGTAGGTGAGTCATCTGGGGTAGGGTAGACTCCTGAGTTGGACCCACATACTCAAAGACAAAAACTTTTTGCTTCATCCTCTCCTGCGAAGTCTTCGCCTGTCTCTGTTTCTCCTACAGCAACACCTGTTAATACTCCAATTTCAATATCTTCTTCCCCTGCCAAGTCTAGATCTTCAAGACTAGCTAGGAAAAGGACTGCTAAAGAAGCATCCTTTGCTACTGCTCCTTCTGAAAAACTACCAAGAAGGAGTTCATTGAGAAAATAGTCTAAGCCTGCTACAACCTTCATTCAAACAGAAACTGTCATAATATTGGAAGACTCTGCTAAATCAGGTCATGATAACTCCCTGGGTATGTCTGCAAATGTTTCACAAAGCTCCTCTGTTGTTTCTGAGGTAGCACAACCCAATAATGTTGATAAGGGGAAAATGTTGAGTCTGGACAACTTGGCTTGTGCGGCTGAGAAAATTTCTGAGGAAGAACAATCTTCTTCCATGCAACAACAGGTCTTCATCCTACAGCAAGAGGATTTTGTCCTACAACAAGAAGAAGGTGTGCTTGAAAAGCCTGAAATACCCTTTGATAATCCATTGCCCACTAAAGTTTGCACAGATTTAGTTGTGTACAAAAGGACTCTACTGATTGCATACTTGGAATTTCTGAGAATTAAGTCTTAGCCTGTGTCATTCCAGACTTTATGTTTTCATCATTTCTCCAAAACTGAAGTCCAGCAAAGTTTATGGGAAGAGGAAAAGAAAAAGCTGCAAAGGGAAATTGAAAGGAAAAAGCAAGAAATTCAAGATATGCAGAAGAAAATTGATGAAATGATAAAAATAACTGGAAAGATAATGGAGTGTAGGCCGCCACCCAAAGTATATGCAATGTTCCTCAAGGAATAGTTTCTTTGATTCAAACTAATGAGGATCTCCAGAAATTTGGATCCCAATATTGAAACAGCCAAGGAATTTTATGATGCCTATGAAGTGGCCCCTAATTGGTTGAAAAACTTTATGTGTGAACTTTAATTACATGGTTATTTAATTCTTGTAGAAACTAAATGGAACCCACTCCTTTATATAGGTGATATCCATCTAAGAGCACTTATGTCTTGGGCTGTAAATGAGGTCAATTATGGGAGACAATTGGAAACATATGAAGAAGCAGAAAGAGATGAACCTATTCTTCTAAGAGCTGAGAGTTCTGACCCACGCACAATTTTAAGAACTTGGTTTGAAGTTACTTATGGATGGAATCACGTTGAGGAAAGACAGAAATTTTTTGACATCAGACAATAGGTATATAGTGAGTTCAAAGAGCATAAATATACATTTTAGAAACTCGCCTCTTCCAGGATTGAGACAAGGTGGGAGAGATTGATGGTTGGTCTAAGAAAGACAGAGCCTCACAGCCCTTTCAACCTCACAACACTCAGGAGAACAGAAAGGTACATGCAACTGGGTTTGCAAAGAAGATTTGAATTATGGATGCCACTGACCTTCCAACCCCTAGTTTTAATGTGGCCACTCTATCCCTACCAAGCCAAGGAAATCAATGAAGAAATAGAAAACCACAGATTTGAAAGATGGCAGTTTACCCGAGGTTTTTACTTCAAGTTTGGAACTTTGATGCAGGGTCATGTTGCTCCAACAAATTTCAGGGAAACAACAAGGAAAGTCAATGCTGGAGGACAAGCATTATGATAAGTAGGGGGCAGAATGATGAGCCTTAAATATGCTCATAGTTTGAAACTTTTGATACTCTTACTTTTGTTATTAATAGTTGTTTAAACCTGTTGATTAAAGACTTTTCAGGTGGTATCCTGTAGCAACGAATTCCATATTCCTGTAGCTTGACAACTTTATTAATTACCTTTTTGACCTCCCGCATGGCTGATGTATGCTTATGATTTTGGATAATGGAATAGGATTAACGTGTGATTAATGAATGGATGTCATGTCACTTGTGTGTATGCTTTCCTTTGCCTCTGTCACTTATTGCAAGTTGTTGGAGGGAGCAGGAGCTGATCAAGCGCAAAGAATCTTGGCTCTGTTGAAGAAGTTGTTCCAGTAATAACTCTTTGACCGAATCTTTGGGAAGGAGCTTAAACGGTCCTTTGATCTAGGGAGTGTGTAATGCTATATTCTCTCTGGGTCGCATCGAGCAGATAGACTTTCATTTATGAATATCTGTTCCACGGATTCAAAATGTATTTATGATCATGACTCCCTCTGTTAGTTAGTTAGTTGCCTTTTTCATTTAAATAATCGTCCCTCCTGCGTGAGTGAATGATGATAAAACAATATGTGTTAAAATTAAGTTGAATAAGGAATAGAGTTCTGTATTAAGTTTTATTTTCAAATAGAGTAATTGATGTATCCTAATTCTGAGTATGAATAAAATTTGATGAAGCTTTGAGTCAACTTCTTGTGTAATCTAGTTGATGCTTGCTAAGGGGGCCCACTTAGTAAGTATTTTGTAGCAAGTTGTTGTAGTTAACTGTTCATTTCATGTTGATTACTAGTTAGAATCTATTTCTATAGATTTCAACGCAAACTCAGCCTTGTATTGTTCCTGCAGCATCGGAAATCCATCCATGTGTCTATTCCTGCAGCATAAGGCCAGTTCACAGTTTGTCCTTTAACAATAGCTGCTATGATTTCAGTTTTAGCCGAGTTGTGTTTGAATTAAAAAGTTTTATGTTGCACTTCTTTTAAGCATTTGTTTTCTATAGATGGTGACTGGAAACTAGTTCTTAGTGCACATACCGTGCTGCTCCATTTCAAGTATACGTCCCCTGGTTTGACAAAGTAAATGAATGACCATGAGAAGATGTTAGTCACCTGTTGGAATGTCCAATTCCCAGGTTTAGTTCTATTATGACTTTTATATCATTTTGTGGGCGTGACCAGAGTCCTCAGTATTAGTCTCAATGCCTATAATCCCTGCATCCTACACATTCAAATTGTCATTCTTTTGATCCTCTTCTTTCTCAAATTTTTCCTCCTCATCCTCTTCCTTTTCTTCATCTAATCCCTCTTCCCCCATATAATAGGCAGAATCCTCGAAATCCATATCTTTAGAAGATTCTTCCTCCTGGGCTTCAAAATCTTCAAATTCCAGGTCTTCCTCTTCACACACTGAGATTTTTTGTTTACCTTTCTTGTCCTTAGAAGCAGCTTTAGCTAGGTGGGTTGGCCTTCTACCACGGCTTCCTCCACTTCCTTGCCCCTACATTTTCTTTTTCAAATCCTCTTTTTTCACACCCTCCTCAATAATAGTAATGACATCACTAGGATTAAGATCTTTTTTAAATTCCTTCACCTTTGGAAAGTCCAATAGAAGAGGTGAGTGTTTCCTCTTCTTTGGGGTAGCCTTCATGAGCTCAATCTCAAAAGCACATTTTCCCACTATTTTCTGCATCATTGGAGTTGAGGGATTTGAGACATTGGCAGCAAGGGACGAGCTCTTAGCAGGAATTAGCACCCTCCTAGCAACAACTAAGGGAGGCGGGCACGAGTTAGGTGCCTTGACAAGAATTTCATCAACAAGGGG
>VDFB02339492.1:68327-138811 GCA_007258455.2 Sequoia sempervirens | reverse complement strand
GTTGGGAAAAATTATGCACTCCCAAAAGGGTGGGTGGTCTGGGTATAAGAAGAATAACCTTGCTAAAAAAATTCCTAATTGCTAAAATTGGATGGAATCTCCTTCAAGGCTCTAGAAACTAGGTGAAGATTTTTCAAGCCAAGTACTTGAAGAACAGGAACCTTGGTTGTTTTCTCTCTATGTCTGACTTGCCTAGTTCTACTTTATGGAATCGCCTTGTCAAAATAAAAAATATGCTGAAACTGGGGGTTGAAAAGAGAATTGGGAATGGAAAAAATACTAAATTTTGGAAGGACCTGACATGGATTGAGAGTTCTACCTTGTCCTCAATTGATGAATTGAATCCTCTCAAACAAAGCTTAACCAAAATTTGTGGCAAAAAGGTTTATGACTATTTTAATTGGGAGATGGATGAACCTAACTAGAAGGATCTCAATATGCCATTAAGGAGGGATAATCTAAGAGGTCAAAGATAGATCAATTGGGATCTGACCCTTCAAAATTTTCACAACCTAATTGGGTAGGCTAAATGATTTGATAGAGAAAGGGAAGATGAATATATTTGGAAGGGTAGCTCTTCTGGTTGTTTCTCAATTAAAAAGGCCTACAAGGAATTGGTGAAGCCTTTGGTTGATATTAGTAACCATTTATGGGAAAAGGTTTGGTTAAAGAACTTGGTTCCCAAAATGAACTATTTCTGGTGGGTTGCTGCTCATGAAAAAATTCTTACAATTGACAACCTAGTAAGAAGGGGATTCCAATTGGTTAATAGATGCTCCTTTTGCAAGCAGGATGAGGAATCAATTATGCACATCTTATTTCACTACCAATTATCTAGAGAGATGTGGTCCTTCTTCCTGGATTTTCTTTCCTTTGATTGTGTTTTTCCTCACTTAATGAAGTTGTTTATAGAAAGCTGGTCTAATTTTCCTTTTTCCCATAATGTTATTGTTGACCTCTAGAACCAAGTTCCCCCCTTTGTTATTTGGGGAATATGGAAGGTAAGGAATAACAAGATATTCAAGGATGTGGAGAGAAGCAACTAGGAGGTAAGCATGGTTATAAAAATATAGATTAAGGAGAATATGGAGGCTGGAAGATACAATTTCTCCAAAATTTGGCCTAACTACAAAGAGATGAGGATAAAGCAAAATTGGGGCATAAGGAAGAATCTTACTAACCTCAACTGGACCAAGATGCCAACCAAAATGGATATTGTATGGAGTCCTCCTCAGAGAGATTGGATAAAGTGTAACTTTGATGGGTGCTCTAAAGGAAACCCGAGAATAACAGGGGTAGGGGGTTTGCTAATAAACCACATAGGGGAATGCACAATGAGCTTCGGTGTTAATATGGGTGTTTGTTCAAATAAAAAAGTTAAGGCTATGGATGCTTTAGGGGGTTTCAATACCCTTAAGGAGTATGACTTTAAAAAATTTATAATGGAAGGGGATTCTAAGCTCATTGTGGATATTTTGAATGGAGTGGCTACACCACCATGTGAGCTAAAAAATATAATTGACAAGTGCATGGCCTTGAAGAGTTATTTCACCAACTACAAGGTGCAACACGTTTAAAGAGAAGGAAAAAAGTTGTTGATTATGCTTCCAAGGAGGCTCTGATGTGTACAGGGTGAACCCATTAGATAAATAATAACATGCCGAAGTCTTTAAGAGACATGATATTAAATGAAAAATTTGAAAATGATTACAATTTACAAAGATGAAATGTTGAAGCTATGTGTGAAGCGTGGGAGTCTTGATGTGCTTAAAGGATTGTAGATTAATGATGTTACTAGGGGTATGGTGTTGCACCTGATGATCTCATTAGGAGGAAAAATTAATCATTCTTTTCTTTCCGAGGTGACAAAAAATCACATGGATATTTTTTAAGTTGCAAAGGTATGTCAATTCGAATCGTGTTGATATGCCTAATGTTAGCCCTCAAATTTGTAAATTTTTGCAAGGTATGGAATTAAATGTGATGTTTAAAATTTGTAATAAAAATTATGAGATCATGGTAGTGGGAATTGAGTCATTGGATTTCCCTAAAAGAAACTTCTTGATCTCTCATTTTTTTATGGGCTCATTTTTTCATTTGGAGTAAGAGTGTTTTATGCAACAAGGATTGAGAGCCAAAGAAGTGGGTGGTTATGAGGAATAGCTCGCAACAACCAAAAAAATTGTAGAGTGTTAAAATGGGGGGTCCAAGGAAGCACACCGAGCCGCCTAATTTCTAGGCATTAAAGTAGAATGTGGACTTATGGAGGCTTTTTGAAAATGCAGGCATGGTTCCTTTTTTGAATCTTTGAAGGGTTACAATGAGAATCTAACTGCGAAGTTTACCAATTCATGGAGGATAGGAAGTGTTTCCATTAGAGCGGTTAAGTTTGAGGTCATGAGAAGGTTGATAGTGGATGCATCTGGTTTACAAAATCAAGGAATTAAAGTGGCCAAGAAGAGTGGGGCTGATTATTAGAAGTTCATGGATAAGTTCCTACATGAAGGGGAGAACCTAAAATGTTTCCAAAACAGGTATTCTAGGTTAGAACTCCCACCTCCATATGCTTTGGTTAGTCTATTTGTCATGAGGTATTTTACTTTAGAAGGTAGATATATGTCAGTATATGCATACCATTTCCCTTTGCTCAATCATATTAGGCATGGAGAGAGAATCAAATTACCCTTCTACTTATTGTCTTCTTTGAAAAATAACATAGAGAAGGGTGCTAGTCCTCCACTGCACCAAGGATTGATGTTAGCCCTGTATAAGTACGCTCTTGTGCATAACCCTCACAATAATCCTCTAGCTGCTAGAAATGATAATCCTAACTACTTTGAAGGTGATAATGAAGAACCCTTTGTTGATGAAATTCTTGTCGAGGCACCTAACCCCTCCTCGCCTCCCTTAGTTGTTGCTAGGAGGGTGCTAATTCTTGCTAAGAGCCCATCCCTTGCTACCAATGTCTCAAATCCCTCAACTCCAATGATGCAGAAAATAGTGGGAAAAGGTGTTTTTGAGATTGAGCTCATGAAGGCTACCCCAAAGAAGAGGAAACACTCACCTCTTCTGTTGGACTTTCCAAAGGCGAATAAATTTAAAAGAGATCTTAATCCTAGTGATGTCATTACTATTATTAAGGAGGGTGTGAAAAAAGAGGATTTGAAAAAGAACATGTAGGGGAAAGGAAGTGGAGGAAGTGGTGGTAGAAGGCCAACCCACCTAGCTAAAGCTGCTTCTAAGGACAAGAAAGGTAAACAAAAAATCTCATTGTGTGAAGAGGAAGACCTAGAATTTGAATATTTTGAAGCCCAGGAGGAAGAAGCTTCTAAAGATAAGGATTTCGAGGATTCTTCCTATGATATGGGGGAAGAGGGATCATATGAAGAAAAGGAAGAGGATGAGGAGGAAAAAACTGAGAAAGAAGAGGATCAAAAGAATGACAATTTGAATGTGCAGGATGCAGGGATTACAGGCATTGAGACTAATACTGAGGACTCCAACATTGATTTTATGAAGAGTAGACTAACCTTTTTGCAAGTTCAGGTGGATGATATGGAGAAAGCCTTGGTTACACTTATGATGGTAACCAATAGGCTGATGTGGAGGGCGATGATGGGTGCTATTTCAAGACAAACAAAATATCCAAGAAGTTGAAAAAATAGGGGAAGATTGATGCTTTAAAGATGTTGGATGAGTCTTAGGGACCTAATTGGAGGGAGTACATCTCCCTCACTGGTGAATATGGGGACCTGCTAAAAAAAGCCAAGTAATGGCTTCCTGTTGTTTATATGACTGCTATCCTCTTTTTGTCATTTTGTTTCCTAATCTCAGACGGCTATTTTATAATAGCCTTGTTATGGTTTAGGACTACCTAGGATATGGTATATTTGATCAATGGTTTATGTAGATTTAAGTATTCTAAAAGAAACTTATTATTTTTGATTAATATTGGATGGACTATGGTTACGATGTTGAATGATGGCCTACATGCCACACTGGTTGCTATTTTTTGGTGCTTGCTGAAGGTGTTGTTTCCCACCTTGTTTCGGTTCCTTTTTGTCTTTTGGCTATAACCATGGGATCAGGGCCCTTCCCTACTTAACTAATCAAAAACAAGATATATCAATGCAAAATTATAGTAGAGGATCTAGTAAGCATAATATATCAATGCAAGTATTATCTATCATAGCAAAAGTATTATGTAAGGTATAGCAATCATGATATAAATCCTTGATCAATGTAAAATAATAGTAGAGGCTCCAATAAGAATACTATGAAAATATAAGCATGATATATCATATGAAGAATATTATGTGCCATACATTTGCAAAATCTAGATTTTCACCATATAAATCCTTCATTATCTCTATGCCCACTAATTTCTCATACAATTAAGGTATCTACAACTATGTTCTTTTTGGCTAGACAATGCTTCAATACGAGAGAATAATATTATATTTATTATACCCACCTCATGTGCCTCTAGTAGAGATTTTTCTAACTATAGTGATCTTCAATTCTTAATGGTCTATATACAACATAAAATTCATGCACTTGTGTAAAGCTCAAGCATTATGGTATATAATTATTACTCATCGGTATAATATTGTTGTGCAACTTCATTCAACTTCTCATTGAAATATATGAATTCACCTTTCCAAAGTTTGGGAGTGTAAGCATTGATCTTTTGTTAATTTCTTCTTCAAGAGCACAAAAATATTGATAATTAAATTCATCCAATTTAACAATCTCTTCTCCATACAATGTATCAACAGTGTGAAAATACCACTAAAGTTCATGATGAACTCATAGATAGAGATGATTAATCGATAAAGAAAATTTAATCCTCCTTAGAGCTATACAAATATTTTTACTACTACTTTTCCATTATGTAGGAATCCTCTTCATCCCTCATGTTAAGTAATTAAAAAATATTCCTATCCTTCTTGGTGGTACAAGAATTCATGTGCCCACCATGTATCGATCACACTACTAGGGCCTTCCTCCTAATGCATGACATGCATCTATCAAGATTATGCCACACCATACTTCATGTATATATCCTTTAATATGGAATCTAACTTGACATTTTTCTATCATCATAAGTTGTTGTCCCTTTTAAAAACAAGAGATTATATGTAATGGGGTGCATAATGGTATTCAACCACAAATATTACACCATATTTATGAATGCTAAGTTGTCAATGCTACCTCTATCAATAACTATTTTGTAACACATACCTCTCAACTTGTACTTAGTTTATAATAGGATATTCCTCAACCACATGGAATGATATTTCTATAATTTTTTTTTTAAAAATCCTTCACATCATCAAGTTCTCTCTAGATTCAAGGTTAGTGCTTCATGTTCACTACCTCATAAACTTTCCTTTTTAGTCTATACCACATACACACTTCTATATGTGAGCTTGATCTTGCATGATGTTTGGATGCTCTAATATGTAGTGAAATTCTTGCCCAAATCTAAAGTAAGTTACTATATACTATTTTCCCTAAATCTTTCTTCTACCCCCACCTTGATCAAAGATCTATTTTACTTTATGCTTGGTGTGGTACTACTAGTTTCTATCTTTTCTTGAAACATAAACAAATGCATTCTTCTAATCTACTTTCTATTTATGTCCTTGTCCTTCCCATTACTATGCTTGCTATGTTGTCTACAAGAAAAATTCTATTCCAACCTCAATGTGAGTCGATAGGCTTCCTCAATGAAATAATTGTTAAGAAAACACATCTCATCCTAGATGGACATGCACAACCCAGTTACATACCTTGACACTTTCTCAATGTCTTCCACATGAAAAACGTTAACTCAGAGTATATAGAACTCCTCCATGTCCTCCTTCACAAATTTATCCCATTAGTGTAGGTTTTATATTTTATTGTGTAGATCCAACACATAGTTGGTTGTCAAAAAACTTACTCTTAAGCTTGACCACCATGTGATCTCATGAGATCTTGTGATTCTCTTCCTACACATAGATTTTCTAGATCGAGTCCTTCCATAAGGTACCATGCCTTTTAACTTCATGTTGGCATGATTGAATCTTCTCAAGTCTTCTATTTCTCCAAAATTGAAGTATCATCTATCCCATTGATCTATCCAATCACATCTCTTGGATTTAATCTTATTGAATAGCTAGGTAGACCAAACCTTATATTTCTCCTATCCACTAATAAGAAGATAATGACTATTTATTCTATTATGATGTTCTAATGCATTTTATAGATGTACAAAATAGGTCACTTGTTTTTTCCTTGCACCTCATCTTCTTGCAAAGTGAATAATCTTCACTAGTTCACCTACAATGTAATGAAAACTCACACAAAATATTCATTGATGAAAACAATGGGGCAACAATAGAAACTAAATGAATTAGAAATAATAATTGAAAGAATACTAAGGGCCACTAATATGTGAAATCTAATTGTGTTATGCTACCCAATCCTAAATATATACATGTAAAGATTCTCTATAACTATAATAATTCTCTACCAAAAATCCTAATATGTTTATCTCATATGAACAACCTAATAACAACCAACCAACCCATTCAAATGACCAATACTTATCATTATATAGTGCATGCCACTTACATTTCCATATATAAAAAAAATTAAATATTAAAATAATTGTAACACACACATTTAATTTAAAGAAAAAACAATATTATTTCCTTTTAAATATTTCCATTTTAGTTGAATATCAAAATTTCTACGCAAGAAAGTTAACATCACAATATCAAATTAGGGTACTTTAAGCTGACTATCTTAACTTAGTCTAAATATTCTATTAAAAATATATTTTTAACATCATTACAAATCCTTTACAAAGTTCATTATATAAGGTAATATTTAAAATGATATGTTTTAAGATATTAAACTTTACAAATATGAGATACATACTATCTCATTAATAAAACATCAATGGTTTAAAAAAAAATCAAAGTAAAAAATACAAATTTTATAATATATTAAACTTGCTTCTTCTCAGGATCTAATCTGGGAGAAATAATCACTTTGTGGTGCTTTAACCACCAATTGTGAATCTTATTAGGCTTATTTGTACTTCATGATTGAGAGTGAACCTATTGACGTGGCTGTTACACACATAGCATGTAGAGGATGAGATTCGTTACTCCTGAGTCTCTAGGATAGGGAAGAGTCTACAAGGAGTGAATTATCCTCAACTAACTCAAGGAAACAAGCTCAAGTAACCTAGAAGGGTAAAGGAGAGTTTCTGCATTGTTTTTTATATTTTATGACTATTTATGGAAAGGGAACTTTAGAAGCTAAATGAGCATGTATCAAAGGTTTTGGGAGAAAAACATACCAGTTCTTGGAAAAAGGACAACAACGTAGACCAAGGATGACAATGTGACATTTTAGCATCTTGACGGGGCGTTGGTGTCTTGTACAGACCAAAAATAGAGTCGGTCACTAGAAACTAGCAGGGCTCACTAATTACTCAGAAATTGAATTTTGATAGTTTGTTAGGATAAATAGAATGATGAAAATAAGGAAAAGCAAAAAAAGAAGAATACTAAATGAACAAGTATTTAAACTATTAAACGAAATGACAAGAGGTGGAAAAAAAGAACAAACTCACAGGTGGTCTAGCTATGAAGCCTCCCACAAATCTCCACATGAACAACCCGCACACAAGGAAATAGTAAAAAAATTTGGGGATTTTTTAGGGATTTCCTTGGTCAGACCCCTATTTTGCTGTTTCCACCTCCACATATAGCCAAAGAGAAAATAAGATGGATAAATAAGTAATAGATAGTATAAAATGACAAGATAAAGAAAGAGAAAATGCAAGATATCAATATACTACTAAAATGTGAATGATAATGTAATAAAAGTAAACTGTTACCTTCCCTCCAACAAGCTTGAGAAGCCGAGAGAGAGTGAAATGCTTTGAGATCTCACTTGAGACAAATATGTAGAGCCACGAATGCACAAGAAGCTTGATGTAGAAGAGAAAGAATGCACGAATGAAAGGTCTAGAATGCAAGAGTGAAGTGGCAAGAATGAGAGATTGAGAGGGTGTCATTTCTAGAAGTGAGAATGGATGAATGAGAGAGAAAATACAAGTTTGAATGAAGAATTTTATGCAAAAGGGTCATTTTTGGGTGTGCTTGTGACTGCAAAGGTGTTACACTTCGTGGGCAGGTGAAAGTGTAATGTCCCAATGACCACAAGATCGAGAATCTTGTCAAGACATTCATGTGGCATACAGACATTTGTGCAGCATGGAAGCATCCCCAAAATTCCTCAATGACTGAAAATGATGGGGTCAAGGAAAAAAAATGAGGGTGAGAAATAGGGGGATTCAAATTATCACCTTATTAAGCTAAAGTAAGGGTTATGTTTAATGTGAAATTGCATTGGGGGTGCAATTTTATGATATTACATTTTGTCCCCACTTTAGCAAGCATATGTATCTGAACATGTATGAAATAAAGTAGAAAGAGGTTGAAGAGAATATACCCTAGACAAAGAGGATGTAGGCCTTCAATATGGTATATACAATGTAGAAAATTTGATCCAGGATGTGAAGAGGACACAGGTCTATGATCCTGCAAAGCTGTCTGCAATCTCACCACAAACATGATAGCTATAGACAAACATGTTAGGAAAAAAACAAAAAATAGACATGATAAAATTTCATAGAAATAAAAAAATAAAATAAAATTCATAGAAATGACATGACATAATATGATAAGATAAAAGATGACGCTAATAGGTATGGATAGCATGGCTAGAGACCATATGACAATCAAATAGGCATGTGGCTGCTACAAACTATGTTGTAGGACAATCACATAAAAGACAAGACAATTCTAGTTAGGTTTCCCCCAAGCTAGACAACAAGACATAAGACATCAAGAAATATTTGTAATTTATTTTTGAAACATTTTGAAAATTAAGCTGATATGATAGCCCTCCCTTAGAATGATGTGTGCTACGCAGAGAAGCACATGAAATTCTAAGGAGAAAGAAAGACAAGAGATGTTGTGGCATGAAATACATAGTGAGATGTATTTGTGGAATGTTGTCACATGAGGGACAACACATAGAAACCACAACATCATGAAAAAGAGAAGCAGGGAGGAAGAAATCAAGATCACAAGGGGATCTAATTATTTGGGGTCAAAACTGCTCAAAGATATAAATTGATAAATATATATAATATAGTATGTATGAAATTTCATCACCCCCCAAATAGATCAGAATGGGAAGAGCACATGAAGACAAATTAAAAATAAAAATTGGGTCAGCATGGAAGAGGCCTAAATGCTTGAACGGTTTGCATCATTCCTAAAGTGAATATCAAAGATTACAACATAGAGAAGAATGATGATACAAATAGATGAAGTTTATGACAAATTTTCTTTGTGTCTAAGCACCTACAAGGGTAGCAAGGTTCCTTCAAGCTATCAAACTATGCATTATGCTATTGCTAGTATACTAACAAAACACATGAATCCACTGGAAAGAAATTTGTGTTATGTTAGTTGGCCATGTTAAAAGGGTTCTCAAGTTCATGAATCAACAAGTTGCATTATGCTAAATCCATGGACTATTTTTTCTAATCATGCATCAGGGAGTGCACAAAGTTTAATGTCATGGGGGACCATTTAACATCATAGGTGATGAATCACCTCAGAGGCGTACAAAGTTTAACATCATAGGGGACAAATCACCTTAGGGGGTGTACAAAGTTTAACATCACGTGGGACAAATCACCATAGTAGGTGTAGAAAGTTTAACATCAGGGGGGACGAATCACCTCAGGGGGTGTACAAAGTTAATGTCATGAGTGAAAAATCATAAAGCCATGCCTCATGGGGTGTTATAAATAACACCATCACAAAGGGCACATGCCAACAAGATGGATTATTACACTTTAAAGGACACAACTTAATGTATGGGAGGTCACACCTTGGGGAGTATCATTCATGACATCACCACTAAGAGAGGACAAATCATAGAATGAAGGGCCACACCTTAGGGGGTATTAACCATAACACCACTGCTAAGGGGACATATCATGACATGAAGAGTCACACCTTTAGGGGTATTAGGCATAATACCACCACTAAGAGGAAACTAACATAGATTAAGAAATCCATGCCTTAGGGGATATCCTGTATGATATCACTACTAAAGGAAATACCATGTGAGGTGGAAGACCAAACTTTATGAGATATTATGCAAAATATCACCACTAAAGGGGCAATATGGAGATGTCAGGCCATACCTTAGGAGATATCATACATAACATCACCACTAAAGGGGGAAATCATGGTTTTATGTTTTTGTAATTTAGCCCAAATGGATAGGGGAATATGTCACCCCCTTAAAATGTTAGTTTACTTGCTACACTAATATTTTAAAGAGATAATGGATGAAGAGGAGATCCTTTAGAAAGGATACACACCACACAAGTTCAACCATTTGTTCCCCCCAAGTGTGAGGACAAGGATAGTACTATGTTGCTCCTTGTTGATGAAATATGGTCGCACAAAGTGTTTTTGTGCCCCCATGCATGGAAATGAGCATCCTATGATACTAAAATGCCACATAGAAAGGAAAAACATCATAGTAACTAATTTATTATTTTGTATGGATCCACATCAATGTCATATAATTGAATTAACCATTGCAATTATTTATTTAAAGCACAACATTCATCTATAGAATGACCAATGTTTTATGATATGCACAAAAGGATGATTTTTTTAATTTTTATCCTTTCATGAATAGGTGGTAACATTATTAATTTCCCTTGCAAAAATGTGCATAACATGTATGTTCTATCTCAAACAAAGGATGCAGAGCGGTAAGAAATCCATCTCCAATTGGACCATGAAGTGGTAGTGGAGTTGAAGCTAGAGTAGAAATGTCTTATCTAAAGGTGGAGGACCTTGATAACCAATCCCTTTTGTAAAATCTTGCATCATTTTTTCTAAGAGAGTGTGAATTTCATGTTATTTTTTTGTATCACAACCTTGTTTAATAAGAATCACAAATCCATGACCATAAATTTTTTCTAGATTAATGGGTGTATCACTAACTTTGTTTACATAAGATGGATGATTAGTTTTGGGCATATGCTTATCTTTATTTGCATTGGAAAGGGATTTTATTTGAAATGGTTGAAGTATAAATTGTATATCACTCTCTTTATAGGAGGATTAAAATATTTTAAGTGAATGTAAGGTACATTTTTCTATTTTTTGAGGAGGGTGAGTGGGCAACATCGATGGAGGATGAAGGACAATGCTGATTCTAATGGTAGGTAATATATTATTTAAGGAGCTATCACTGACCTCTTCATCATGCACCAAGATATATTCACTGGGAGGAAATGCATTGGGAGACAAGGAAACATGAGCTTCATCACATGTAGGAGAATCATGACCAAAGGCACAACATGAAACATCAACCAAGGATCTCAAAGAAGACATTATTTTTCCAAAGCACTTAGCCATTATGAAATATTATAACTAATAAATATATGCACTAAGATAATGACTGTCACAACATAGTGAAAACAAAAACTAGGACCTTATATGGATATAACACTTTTAGAGACTACTATCACCAAACCATGATAAAAAAGACTACCAAAATAGGGGCACTGAGCATCCTAAACTAGTGAGCTAATTTTTCATAATTCAAAATTTGGAAATGAATTTCAATGTTTGAGAATTCTAATCTATAACTGTTTAGGTCTAATAAACACCAGATTTCCAAAAATGCACAAATTTTAACTTTTTTTTACAATATGGAAAACACAATTTTACAATTTTCAGATTTTTCAAATAATAATGTAGTCCAATGTAATTTTCAAATTGTAAAGTGTAGTAATTAACTAATCCTAATTTGAAAAATCTCGAGGCAATGACTTTTTTCTCTTTTTGAAATGACAATAACAATAATGTAATTTTTCACTTTTTCAACAACATGCATATGCATAAATGACAAATTTAAAAACTTTCAGATTTGTTTTTAGACTTGATGACGACCTAATGTATATTTTTTAATGCAATTACAAGCTATATCTACCTTGCAACAATTGAAATTAACCCTTGTCATGTCTCATACTTTGATGCTACCTAAACTTACTTTATGTGGAACTAAATATGGGTAATTGTATGTGGTAGAATACATGTTATATTATTTAAAACATGAAATAAATGAATGTTTATTTTATTTCAAAAAAGATGAAATGCGATGAATAATATTTTATTTTAAAATGATGCAATATAAAGAATGTTATTTTGAAATGATGAATTATATCACTTCGATTTATTTTTAGACACTAATCTATTAATGGGTTCCTGAATTTACATAAGTTGCAAGTTGTCGAAGACCAAGGGTGTGGTTAAGGTAGACGACGCTAGCTACCTGACAGGGTTAAAATGGAATGGTCTCTCTCGCACACACACAACACTTAGTAGACATATAGTTGCATTTAGAATCTCATTTAGTTAATTATTTTATATTGTTTCTTACTTTATAGTGGTTATTTAATTTAATTGGTTGTAAAATTAAATGCACATATAAAATAAAAGAAATAGTTTTTATTTTAATTATTGATTCATTTGAAGATTATATTATTATTTATTTATTATTTTGTGGATAATTGTGATGCATGGCTAGAAAATCATGTTTGCTATTTAAAAATTAGTTTTATTGGATAAATTTAAAACAAATCACTTTAAAGAAAGAAATATTTTCAAAAACAAAACAATGAGATAAAAAAACAATAGAAAATTAGAAAAATTGAAGAAAAGAAGTTAAATTTAGAAAAACGAAACAAAAAAAAAAGCAAAAAAAAGATAGAAAAAGAGAGAAAATAATAAAAGATAATAAACTCCTATTCTTTCGACACAAATGATTCATTCATAACTCTAGATTCATTTTCTCTATCTTTCATTCTGCAAAAAACAATAACTGAAACATGCACAGTAGAGTAGGGATTTTGAGCAAAGTAGAAAAAGAACAATGGAAAGAGAAGGAGAACAAGAGTGAGCCAAAACAGATAGCGTTTTACCAGGTTTTTATTCATTTTCCATTGTATTTAACTTCAACTTGTGTAAATAAATGATTAAAATAATCTCAGTTTGGATGAAAGGATAAATCTATTAATTTATTCCATTTGATTATATCAAATGAAATTATGTGTTTGGGTGTTTAAATCTTTTATTTTCTATATGATGAATTACGAATCATAGCTGAACTAGACCATAAATTCATATTTCTTTTATAATATATATGTGTTTACTAATGCAAGATTTAGTAATGAATATTTTATATACTGAACAGAAAACATGATTTGCATTTAAAATGATTTATTGAATCGCTGTGTTTTCCAGTATTGAATATGATAATATTATATATATATATCATTATATATATATTAGAAATGGAATAATAATCTCATTGAAAGAAATGAATTCATTGAGGGGTACTGACTGCAAGTTATGCTGGAGCGAAGCTTTTACAAAATAAAATTTAAAGAATTTAAGTTTGTGTTAAGTTATAGCCTACGACTGATAGAGAAGGGATTGCGTCGTGGAAAAGCAACTGCCCTTCCATAGGCTGCGGCTTGTGGAAAGGGCGCTACCTTCCACATGTAGCGCTCCTATAAGAGGTTGTTGGCCTTCTCTCTCAACCTCATAAGCCTGAGTGATATGAAAAAAATTGAATCTCTTGTTTAGCTTTTAATTTGCTTTGAAACTTCATCGCAATTTTATTTTTCGACTACAATTTCCTGAAAGGTTTGAATTGTGAATATATATATATATTTATTTATTTATATATTTACGTATAAATATTTATAAATGTAAACTTCTATAAATTAACAATTTGTTTGGGAGTAGAAGATCTCTAATTTGATTAGCGATAGTTACATATGTTGTAAAATAACATATATTTTTGACTATATATTATTTATATATATATACACATATGTGAATGAGGAAGATTTATTTCTGAAATGTATATGTATAATTGACTTTGAAAGTACTCTTTTTGAATATCTGAATATAAATCTCTAATTTTTTTTAGAACCATTTTAATTTGGGAATTGTTTATACAAACTGAATTATTAGATTATTTTTGTGCACAAAAGCAGGATATATATATTTTTACATGCAAATTGATTGAATTGAGTTAATTGTTGGATGCAAAATTATATATACAACTTATTTTCTTATGGATTATTTCATTTGTAAATATAGATAGACATGCAAACCAAATAGCAAACTTGGAATAAAAATGTGTTCTGAAAGAGCTTAATGATTAATGAGTGTTTGTTATTTTAACAAACTTATGAGATACTATGTTATATTTAATTTATATGGAATTACTTCCAGGACAGGATGCCAAATGTAGGCTTCTAGAGATGGTAATTTACTTTTTCTAAATTACCATTTTATTATTATTGCTTGGCCAAGCTACTGTACCAGTGAAATAGATGGTTTGAAAAGCCTAGATTTTATATTATATATGTCTCTGCCACATCCTGTATGCGAGTATTATGTTATTCTAGTATAGGAATTGCATATAGGCATTAGAAACGCATCGAGAGATTCCCTCCTGCTTATACCATTCTAGATTGCTAGGCTCCTCGTGTAGGGTTGGTGCTCTCTTTGTGTTAGGAAGAAACCTGAGGAAGTCCAGTACTTCATGGTTGGGCAGAAAAAGTGTCTTAACCTCACTCTTGGCCTCGGCTTGCAGAAGACCTTCAGAGTCATGGCGATTGATGAAAAATATTATTACATTATATGGATATACTTCTTTGTATTATTCTTGTACGACTGCTTAGCCAATTTGTAAAATGTGTAAATAACTTCATGGATGTATTTGATGTATTGATGCAAAACGTATACTTGTAACATTGAAATAGATGTATTGTAACACCCTATTGGTGTATGAGATATGTACTTCATTATGTAACTTGCTATAAAGCATTTATAGATATTTTAATTAAAATATGATTCGCTTTCCTTATTTGGAATATGCATTACTTTCTGGAATACTATTTTAAATAGTATGTGATTTTTTGAGCTTTACAATCCTATTTGTCTTTTGAATGAAAGATGCTATGAAAATTGACTTTTTCAATAGTTTTTATAAAAACTAGGTATGCATAAATGATGAATTCACACAACTTAAGATTATAGTCAAATTTTAAAATGATATATTTTAGATTTTAGAAGATTTTAAAGTGCACAAACAATCAGGTTCACCAAAATGTTGTATTGTAAAAAGAGATCTAGATCCTAAATCACACTTCTTCAAATATAACAGTGGGGGATTAAAAGTGATCACAATACCCACTTGGCTACAAACCTCAATGGAAGAGCCAAAATGGTGGATTGGGGTTTTAATCCCTTTGTTGGAGGATGATGTGGTGATTAATTGATTATTAATTGACTAAATTTGATGAGTTAATAATGTTCCTAGGTTATTTATCAAAGTACAAAAAACTATTAAGATTTTTGGAAAACATGAAACAAAAAAAAGTAGAGTTCAAAACAACAGAGGGAAGACACAACAAAATTTAACATATAAATTTGGCCTTGAAACAGTTGGACAAGGGATTTGGGTGCCTTAGACTAGGTAACAACCACTCAAGATCTGATTTCACACTCTTTTTGCTCATAGTCTGTGTGTTCTTCTCTTTTGGATTCACTATCAAAACTTTGTTTGTCGTTGATAAAATCCACTTTCCTTGTTTTCATGACTTGTAGGGCTTGAATGCATGAATGAGAAATTAGGTCTTCAATATTCCTTTGCTTCACTTCAAATCTATAACCTACACACATGAAAGACTTGGGGAAGGGTTGTGTCATATAGGGGCTTTCCTAAGTCAAACCTTGTTTTGGTATTGCTACCTCTACAATAACTATGATGATGTAAAATGAGAGCTTACCCTCAATTGGGTAGAGGCTAAATGGTAAACAAGTGATAAATTGATAATTGTTGTAACTCACCACTCAAATTTGCATTCCTTGATGGACTAAAGTCATGTACTCATCACCTTCAAGGAGAAATTGATGCTAGAATTGAAGTCCTGCAACTGTTATGTTGGTATGTGGTGACTGATCATGCAAATACTATACACTCTTTACATATCCTTGTCGGGGTTCGGGGTTGGGCCAGGCCTTGAGTGGGGGTTCATAGGAAACAACCCTCATGAGCAATGGTTCAGGGGTGCAGCCCCCAAAAAAATTTTCCCCCTTTTTCATCGACAAATGAAAAACAACTTTATAAAACCCTAATTCTAGAATCTCCCAAAAAGCTTGTTATAAGTAGATGGGATGTAAGTTGTGGTATGGTATTCATGAGATTGTAATATATTTTGCATTGGATAATAAAATCATTGGATGGCTGAGTTTCTATGGATGTAGCCCATATTGGGTGAACCGTGTTAAAATTTTGTGTTGATCTCTTTTGTGTTATTCTTCATTGTTATTTTTGGGTTATTTAATCTGCATATAATTGTTAATGTTTATTGCTCGGATCTTCTTGAATCCTAACAATTGGTATTAGAGCCGCGTGTATTTTACTTGATTGGCATAAAATGTCTAGATTTGAGGGAGCAATGGAAGAAGGAAAATTCAAGGTTGAAAAGTTCAGCAACTAGAATTATCAAATATGGAAGATGCAGATGGAAGATTATTTGTATTAAAAGGATCTATGGCGGCCATTGCAAGGAAAATAAAAGAAAGATGCTACAATGCTTGATGAAGAATGGGAGATTTTGGATAGAAAGGCACTGGGAACCATTTGGTTGTGCATGTCACCATCTGTGGCGTTCAATATAACAAAAGAAAAGACAACAAAAGATTTGATGGAAGCTTTGGCTAAATTGTATGAAAAACCTCAACCTCAAATAAGGTATTTCTCATGAAGCATTTGTTTAAACTGAAAATGATTGAAGGTGGATCTATGACAGATCATTTAAATGAATTTAATATGATTACCAGTTAGTTAACTTTTGTAAAAGTGAATTTTGATGAAGAGGTGAGGTCCTTCTTGATTTTATGTTCTTTGCCAGAAAGCTAGAATAGCTTGGTAATGGTTGTAAGTAACTCTGTCTCTGGTTCAAATAAACTGAAATTTGATGATGTTGGTGTTGTCCTTAGTGAGGAAATGTGACGAAAAAAATAGTCGAGAATTCAACATCAGGTAATGCTTTGACTATAGAGAATAGAGGAAGAACAAAGGAGAGAGGAAAAAGCCGAACAAATTGTGGTAAGTCACAAGGGAAGTCAAAGAAAGGAAGATCTAAATCCATAGGAAGAATGGATTGCTAGCATTGTGGAAAGCTAGGACACTTGAAGAAGGATTGTTGGTCTTAAAAGGGAAAACAAGGAGACATACAACATGATGATAGTAAGGAAGCTAATGTTGCAAGTAATAAAGTGCAAGATGCTTTAATTCTATGTTTAGATAATGCTAATGATTCCTAGGTAATAGATTCAAGGGCTTCATTTCATGCCACACCCCATAGGAAATATTTTGTACAGATTATATGTTCAAGGTGATTTTGGACAGGTATATTTGGGTGATGATGAACCCTATCAAATTTTTAGAAAATGAAAGATAAAAATTGAGTTGGAGAATGGAAATGAATGGTTGCTATAGGAGGTAAGGCATGTTCCAAATTTGAGAAGGAATTTAATTTTTGCAGGACAACTAGGTAGTGAAGGTTGCATGGTTACCTTTTTAGACAAAGTCTGGAAGGTCACTAAAGGTGAAAAGGTAGGCACATTGTATTTGTGCACTAGTAATACTTTTTCTACCTTAGCAACTATAGAAAAAGTTGCTACTAAGACAGTTATAGCACTTGCTAAAGGGACAAAAATAAAATTGTGGCACCATAGACTTGGGAACATGAGTGAAAAGGGATGAATATCCTTCACTCCAAAAAGTTTCTACCAGGTCTGAAGGACATTAACTTGAAGTTCTATGAAAATTGTGTTTATGGAAAACAAAAAAGAGTCTGATTTCTCAAAGTTGGGAAAGAGAAGAAGAGTGAGAAATTTGAGCTTGTACATTTAGATGTATGGGGACCAGCTCAAGTATCTTCTCTTGGTGGCTCTTGCTATTATGTTACTTTTATTAATAATGCAACTATGAAAACAAGGGTGTATTTCCTAAAACAAAAATTAGAAGTATTTGAAACTTTTAAAAAGTGGAAAGCTTTGGTTGAGAATGAGACAGGAAAAAAATTTGAAGTGTCTCAGATCTGATAATGGAGGTGAGTATTGTAGCAAAGAATTTGAAAATTACTATTCATACAATGGAATTCATAGGAAGAAAATGACTCTTGGAACCCCATAAGAAAATGGTGTGTCTGAGAGGATGAATATGACCTTTATGGAGCGTGCAAGGAGCATGAGATTGCATGTTGGACTACCCTTACACTTTTGGGAAGATGTTGTACGTATCACTATTTATTTAATAAATAGGGGACCTTCAAATCCTTTGGATGGTGGCATTCCAGAGGAGGCATGGACGGGTAAAAAGGTAAACTACTAATTTTTGAAAACCTTTAGTTGTGAAGATTTTGTCCATGTTGATATAGAAAATAGAACCAAGCTTGAGGCTAAGTCTAAAAAATGTACCTTCATTGGATATGGAGTCGATGAATTTGGTTATCAGTTATGGGATTATGAAAATCATAAAATCATTAGGAGCAGAGATGTTATATTCAATGAGAAGGTCATGTATAAGGATCAGCTACAGGAAAAGAAGTATGGATAGGCCAAAAAGGAATATGTGGTGTTAGATGAGATTCCAGAAAATAAAATGCTAGTGGTACCTGATGCTCAACAACAACAAGTTATCCCACATACTCCTGCAAGTGTTAGACGATCTACAAGGATAACTAGACCTCCAGAAAGATTTTCTCCATTGTTATATTCTATATTATTAATTGATTTTGGTGAGCTTGAAGGTTATGAAGAAGCAATACAGGTAGATACCAAAAAGTAGTGGGAGCTAGGCATGAAAGAGGAAATGGATTCCTTGCTGTAGAATTAGACTTGGGACTTAGTCCAATTGCCTACAAGTAAAAGAGCATTTCCAAATAAATGGGTTTATAGGTTGAAGGAATAAGATGGATGCAAGAAAAGATATAAGGCCAAACTCGTGGTAAAAGGTTTTGCACATAAAAAAGGTATAGATTTTGATGAAATATTTTTTTCAGTTGTATAAAGATGACTTCTATTAGAACTATTCTAAGTCTTGTGACTATGGAAGACTTGCATCTTGAACAACTAGATGTGAAAACAACATTTCTCCATGGGGATTTGGAAGAGGAAATATACATGCAACAACCACAGGGATATGAGGTCAAGTGTAAGGAGGAATTTGTGTGTAGGTTAAAGAAGAGCTTGTATGGCCTAAGGAAAGCACCTTGGCAATGGTATTTTTTGATAGTTTTATGACTGAGCAAGGTTACAAAATATGTCATTCTGATTATTGTGTTTATTTTAAGAAATTGGATAATGACAACTATATTATCTTGTTGCTTTATGTTGATGACATGCTTGTTGTTGGGTCTAACATGCATCATATTAATGAACTTAAGTAGAAATTAGCAAATTCATTTGCTATGAAGGATTTGGGTGCAACAAAAAAAATCCTTGGTATGAGGATCACACGAGACAAGACAAACAGGAAATTATTTTTGTCTCAAAGTGAGTATGTAAAGAAGGTGTTGAAAAGGTTCGATATGCAAAATGCAAAAGTAGTTAGTACACCTTTGCCTAGCCATTTTAAGTTGATTAAGGAGATGTGTCCAAAGAAAAAAGAGGAGGAAGAAAAAATCTCTAAGATACCATATGCATCAACAATTGGTAGCTTGATGTATGCAATTGTATGCACAAGGCCAGATATTGCACATGCAGTGGGAGTTCTGAGCAGGTATATGAGCAATTCGGGAATGGAACACTAGAATGTGGTAAAATGGATTCTCCAATATTTAAGAGTACTACAGGGTATGTTTTTACTATAGGAGGTACTGCAGTCAGTTGGATTTCAAGGTTGCAAAAGGTTGTTGCACTTTCAACCACTGAAGCTGAATATGTTGCTGCTACAAAAGCTAGCAAGGAGATGATTTGGTTACAACATTTTCTGGAGGAATTGAGACCATGACAAGAAGATATCCCTTTGTACATTGATAGCCAGAGTGCTATTTATCTTGCTAAGTATTCAAATCCGCATTCAAAAAATAAGCACATATAGCTTAGATACCACTTCATTCAACTAGTTTTAGAGGATGGACGGTTGAAGCTAGAGAAAATTTGTGCACAAGTGAGAATCCTACAAATATGTTCACAAAGGAAGATATACGGGAGAAACTAATATCCTCATCAGTTTACGTTGGCCTTCATGACTAATAATGGTGGACATAATAAATCAGCTAGACTTGTAATCTAGTGGGAGCTGCAATTGCAGCCGTGTCATCCAAGATTAGTCTCCAAGTGGGAGATTGTTTGGTATGGAGCCTGAGTAGTCTCCAAGTGGGAGATTGTTGGTATGTGGCAACTGATCATGCAAATACTGTACACTCTTTATGTATCCTTGTCGGGCTAGGCCCTGAGTAGGGGTTTGGGGGTGCAACCCCCAAAATTTTTCCCCCTTTTTCACCAACAAATGAAAAATGACTTTGTAAAACCCTAATTCTAGAAGCTTCCAAAAAGATTGTTATAAGCGGTTGGGATGTGAGTTGCAGTATGATATTCACGAGATTGTAATATGTTTTGCACTGGATAATAAAATCATTGGATGGTTGAGTTTATGTGGATGTAGCCCATATTGGGTGAACCACATTAAAATTTTGTGTTGATCTCTTTTTTGTTATTTTTGGGTTATTTAATTGGAATATAATTGGTAATGTTTATTGCTCATATTTGCCTAAATCCTAACATGTTAGTACTCAAAAAATAAATAAACATAAAACATGAACATAATCACATGAAAACATAATGCATGGCTAATATGATGCTTGATTGAAATAAATTCTATTATAATTCTTCTAATTATGCTCTTGATTGCTCAATTGCTCAATTAATTTCCTTAGGATTTGTTCTTCAAAGTTGCTAGGGTTCACTAGGATTAAAATGGTGAAAATTATTTGTATTTATATGCAATTCTTCTAATTTTCCAAAAAACAAATACCGATAGCCGACAAATAATTTTAGATTTCCAAATATTATAATGCTGACATTGACAGATTTAAATTTTAGCCAAAATGGGCTGGACAAGGGCGTTGAGCACCCTAGTCCAAATCCTTCCTTTTTGGGGCCTTAAACATTGGTATTAAATATTAAATGTTTATTTTCAATCTCATCTTTTAATTTTTCAAAGATATTTATTAAAAAAAAAGATTAAATGCATAATTAGGTCCAAGCACATAGGGGGGAGCTATACCTAGTTGAAATTGTTAATGGTGACAATTTTTTATGCTACACCTAATATTCAATATTTTCTTAATGTGGAAACTTACATTAAACATTTATCTCAATGTGCAAACTCACATTAAATAATTATCTCAATGTTACAACACATAAATATACCCCAAGAATGTCTAAACCATGTGATGCATGCATCCTTAGATACCCTAGGTGCACAAAAATTAATATTAATTTTTATATTATCATTATGCAAGGTGAACAAGACACCTTCTGCCAACAACAATACCTCCATAAACAATGTGATCCCATTTATATGATAAAATGTCAAATGAGTGAATTGAGAATAAATGGATTGCATGTCATAAGTTGTATAAACATGTCAATATCTATAATGAAGGGTAAATGCCAATCTAGGATAAGGAACTATGAGAGTTTATAATGGAAGATATATAACAAATGAGATCTATCCAAGTGTGGGATATAGAGTTCAAAAGTTATGCAAAAAAAACCCAAAAACCTAATTGGAGAAGATATTGATAAATGAATAATGTATAATATACTATAAATTAGAATATTAGTTAAAAATCAAATATGAAGTGAAACCCTAAGGGTAGCCATGGTTGGGTAAGATAGGTAAAAGTGATGTCACACAATAAAGCACAAATTGGAGGCCAACAGGTATAACAATGAAATAACATAATGCAATAAAACAAACTTTAAAAAAATACGAAAAATGATACACAATACAAAGTATAGATAAAAAAATATCTTTAAAATAGTGAAAGTATAGTGCTAAGGTCAAATCCTAAGAGGTATAAGTAGAGATTGATTCGCCAAAAAATGTAAAGGAAAATAGTCTTTCCCCATTCCTAATCTAGGCTAATCCAATAAAATACATGCAACAATATACATTGACCTAGATTAATTATTTGATAGCTACAAGAGTGATAATTGAACCATTAAATGATATTCACGAAATTAAATGCAAGGGATAATGCACTTAGCTCTAGGTATAATGATGATGAATAGATTATTGTTATGCTATAAGTTATCTATAGTTGTCTATAATTTGTCTCGGAATTAAGAAAGTATGTCCTCTGTTATGAGTTGATTTCACAAGCATAAATCTATCATGTAGCTCATGGATTTCATTTGGCTAATTATGCACATTTGCTTTTTGATTCACTTGACTTGTTATTTTTTTTGTTATTGACAATGATTAGAAGTGTTTAGAAACACATTGTGGAGATTGTAAGGATCATGTTCTCTTAGGTAAACCCCCAGATAAGATTAATTTTACAAATATGGAAGTGGTCAAGGACACCAATCTTTACACATGCAAATACTCTAGAATAATAACAAAGACATAGATTCATTTTAGTGCTCCAACTGAAATGAACCTAGGATAATATTTGAATGATTTGATGATCCTTTGATATTATCAAAATACACACTAAGTACCTTCAAATACAAATACATATACTAAATCGACACATGATAAAAACAATGAAAATCAACACATTTTAAATATAATATTTTAAAAATTAAAAATTTGATCTATAAATGTGAGGTCTAGATAGGATCTCTAGAGAAATGTAATAATAAATATTATAAATATCAAGTACATACAAATATCTATACACATACATAAAATAGAGCCGAGTGAGTATCCATATAAATAAATAAACCAAGTGAAGTTGAAACTAAATGAAAATTAAAATGGGATGTAATTTTTCGTCTTTTTCTTGCACACCTTTCACCCGTATTATCAAATCAAATCATTGCAATGTTGGATTTAACGTTACGTGACTCCCATTGGTAAAATGTGCCCGACAACGCATGTCACGGGGTTATTTTATTTTATTTATTTTAATTTTAAAATTTGAAATAATGGATTGTAATTGATTTCTTCTTTCATTTGATTTTATAGTATACACCTATATTTAAGAGTCAGTGGTTTTTTTTCTATAGTGTGATAATGATTTGTATATTAATAATAAGTGTTTGGTAGTAGCGAGTATTTATCTTTATAGTATTGCAATAATAGTATTTGTTGGCTAGTCGATAGATGAATTATGATATACCAATTCAAGGCAGGATGGATAATAGTTTGAAATAGTATATTTTTCCAAGTCATATGTATCACAATCATGTAGTGGCAAGTACCTACCTTTGTAGTATTGTAATACACATATTTGTTGTGTAGTTGATATCTGAGTCATGGCAATGATTTAAAGGTAGACTAGATAATAGTTTGAGATCAACAAATTCTTGCAAGTAGAATGTATCATGATTTTACTAGGTTGATAAATATTGACCTCATAGTGATATCATTTGAGTGTTTAAATATTGATCTCATAGTGATATCAAGATGTATTTTTACAACCATGTATATCATCATTTCTCAGAGTATAGAGAACATCCTTTGATCTTTGTATAAATGTATCTAATGTGAAGTGGACAATATTTGATATTGGTTTATAAAGAGCTTTTTCAATTTTGACCATATTTCCCTCATGAACAAACTTAACACATTGATACAAGATAAAATGAACAACTCTCCATTGGTGAATCCATTCAATCTTCCTAAATTATTCACCAAATTAATTAACATATGATATCACATGATGCAAAATAGGTTGCTCCTTAGGTCCAACTCTCAAATGTACAAAAATGCATTCCACTGTATTAGTTAACATTCCAATAGTCATATTCAATGAAGCCATAGAATGTACATACTCGTGTTCTCTAATACAAGTGTTAACAATTGTTCTTAAATTAAATTATTATATTGATATGTAGGATAAATGTGAAACTAAGTATGTTCCCTCTCCAAAAATGTAATCAATGGTGTATTGGGGGAAGAAATGTGGTTTTAGACTCCATGTTTCCCACATAAATCTTATCCTTATTTCCTATATTATCCTTGTTAGATTTTGTATCATATATCTCAACATTGTGTGAATGAATCGAAATTGGATCTATATAAATCAATAATCTACTATTAGGTTGTACACTTGATGGATTTATATTATCACTAACCTCATCAAACTTAAATAGTGTATAAATTGATTTTTTTCATTGCAAAAATATATTTAAAAAATATTGAAAATCTCATGTGCTAAAAATGTAATAGTTTTGAGGGGCTTCCACTTTTTATCTTAATTATTTATTTGAGATTATAAAATGATTATGCCATTTCAAAATGAAATGTCTCCTCTTCTGCCTCATATTTTTCAATTTTTTTAATAAACTTTATTTTTTTTCTTGAGAAAACAATCAATCTTATATTTTGGTGTTGGTAAATTTCTTTTAGTAAAAATAAAAAGAAAATATTTAAATACTAATTAAAATACTAAAATATTTATTTTTAAAAAAACTACGCTATTAGATCTACCATTAATTTTTTTAAATATTATTTATGTGACTAGGAGTTTTGAAAATATTAATGTGGATGATGAAAATGTGAATTATATAAAAGAGGAACAATGCAATGAAAGTACCAAATTCACACTCAACAATCACTCAATAAAACTCAAGATCTATGAACAAAATGAAATAATGAACAATTATACATAACAAAGATCTTAGTTTGCTCTATTGTGTCTTTGATATTTTCTTGAATGTTTGATATGTGGGTTGCTCTTCAAAATAGCATAACAATGATAACACAATGATAATATGATAGCATGAAATTGCATTGATAATGATATATACTCAAAGATAATAGATAGACACTGATATAGATAGTAGCTCAAGATAATGTTGCTTTAGATAATGATAATGATAACTAGTTCTTGAAATGATCACTCTTGCTAATGATATGGAATTCTGCTATAAGGGATAGTGTATAAATGAAGGGTTTTATATATATGCTTCACTTAATATTTGATCAAGGGTGGAGATTAATTAGAAGAATCAATGGATAAGAAAATTTGAGATAGGATAGGAGCTAAAATTAGAAAATAGATTAGATTGATGAGGTGTAATAGTTAAAAGAATTAAATGAATTTTTTATTCATAAAGTATAGTTGGAGAAATGAATAAAATATTAGTTTTACTTATTTATTTTGGAGGGAAAGATTTAATTTAAACTTAAATACATCATTTTAATTTTTTTAATTATTGAAGAGTTTTAGCTAATTAAATAATTATGTTGGACCAAGAATATTGTTAGAGGGAAAATGATAAATCAATTAAATAATTAAAAATGATTTAATTAATATATAAATAATTAAAAATGATTTAATTGATATATAAATAATTAATTTTTTTAATTAATATAGATAGAAGAATTGATGTGAAAATGATAAATGAAAAAATGGAAATGTATTAGTCATTTTTCGATGTCTACAATTAAGTTTTTCAAATATATATTTTTAATAAATTGACACCAAATAGATGATACATATGTATATAGTGGACACTTAAACTAGAAAAGTTGTGGTCTACATCTAAACTAGCTATAATGAATCTAGCTAGAACATATTTTGACCAAAATTAACTTTCAATTGAAAATGCTTAAATTTAGTTGTACTAAAAAGTTGACCTAAATGGGACACAACTTTGAGCTTTCATACTATTACATTTGCATAGATAAATATGCTAGAAATGTGTTGATTTTATTATCACAAATGAACAACACCATAATAATGAATTATGGATTTTTTATATCATAACCCCTTAAAAATGTAACGTTCTCTAATTAAAAACCCCTAAAAATGACCTACAACTAAATTAACAACAAAGAATTCATTATCTAAGGCACTAGTCTTTAGGAAGCCTAACATTATGTTCATATTTGAGTTTGTATAAGCTACATATGATACCCCCAAGACTTATCAAAATACTTCTAATCTACAATAAGCATCATAAATGTGTTTTCTTCTCCATCCCATGTTCACCAACCTTAAAATTCTTAATAAGACACCTAAGAAAGAATCTTTTTCAAGTTACTATTATAAAAGCATGATCAAGAGAAAAATATGAGATGTTTTAGAAAGCAACTCCTCCTTCAAAGTAGAAATCAAATCCAAATACATGAGCACATTACACCAATTACACCAAGGCTTGTAAGATTTAGGAAAGAGACATGCATTCTCCAAGTGGCATGTAATATTTGAATTGAATTTAAAACTTTTCCATCATATGAGTGCATGTATTGAGTATATAGACATGCATTATAAAGGTGAATCATGCAAATTAAAACCTCCCTAACTTAACTCTGACTCCCTATTAAATCAACTCCTTAAATCTCTCCATCTAGGTGCTTGCATTGTAAACCTTTAACTTGTAATTGAAGTGAAGTATCCCACTCATATAGAACGCCCTTTTGAGAGAAAAAAAAATTTAAATATGAATTTGAACTTCATTTATAAGTAAAAAAATAGATTTCTTCATATCTAGAAAGCTAAACAAACATCAAAATATAAACAATTAGATTTTAGTTGATGTTGATTACTAATTAGCCTAAGATACTCCTACATTAGGATACATTGACGTACATTTGGATTTTAATATTTTTTCTACATTTATGTTCTTACTTTTCTCCTTTGTATGACCTTTTTAATGAATAAAGCATCCTTAAAAAATTCTATGTAATTCCAACTTGATTCCTAATACAATAAATCTTCAACCTCCTCTAGCTTCAACTTAGAAGTGGTGGTATTGATTGTCATTACAATGTTGTCCCATGAATAAGGTAATTAAAGTATAAAGGTTATGCATCAATATTATTTACCTATTTATATCAATGAATACCAATTAACATATCTAGATGTTAAACGAACCCAAATGCTTTATAATTCAATCACCATTACCCATTCTAAAAGAATACAACTTTTTGTTAGAAAAAAGATTATTAACCAAGAACTTGTGTGATAGAAAGCCCCAATTTTTTCATAATTTTTCAATAGCATTATCTCCAAATAAATTCAAAAGTACTAATGGTTAATCTAGCCCTTCTATACAAATTTTTATATTCTTCGTCAACCAAAATTTGATAGTCATTATTCATGATCAACTAAGAAGTCTTTCATTTTAAGGTTCTATAGTTCAAAATTTATCCCATTAAAATTTTCAAACTTCCATTCTTCTAAAATTTCTAGTCATTTCTCTATACTTATAAAATATTCATTTTTAGAAAACTTCCATTGATTAAAAGATTAAAAATAAAGGTTTTTCCTTTTCATATCAAAGATTAATATTTTATTACTATAATATTGAGTAATGGAAGTGATGGAGACAATGCCACTTAAACTTAATAGAATGGGATTTTACAAAAAACATTTAGTAGAGAAATAAGAAATGGTACATAATTTAGTCTAAGAAACAATTTGTGGAAAAATCCTAACAAACATTAGTAATATTTAGATTGCATTCACAATAAAATATTAGAAAATAATAAGAATCAAGTTTGTGTTATTCACAAGATCTTCAACATATAGAAATTTCATGTACTACTAACAACCACCAACTTTGCAGAGCAATTTTGACAACAAATTTCCTACTCTAAAATTGATAATTCAATCTCCAAAAGTAATGGATTTATAAAGAAAACTCAAACTTAATCCATGCAACTTAAGCATCTCAATTCATGCAATTAAGTAGAACACCAAAAGCCACCCCCAAGAATAGTATGGTTTCAAAACAAACTTGAATTGCAAGTTAAAACAAAGTTAAAACACAAACTAACTAACTCCTACAAAACAAGAAATTAACAATATCGAGTAATTCCAATACTTTCTAAGAGAAGTGCTTATAACTTTAACAATCTTAATTGTGAGTTACAATATTTACAAGGCTTACAGAGCTTACAAGGTGTACAACACACACCTAATCTAACACGATCAAGGCATAATGAAAAATTTAGTACACTTCTACATCCTACCTTAGCAAACACCAATGACGTTTTTTAACACCACCAAGTTTTTCATTTGTAAGTTGTAGGTATCAAAATTCTAAGGATTTGAATTAAAATCCATAATTATTGGTTCAAGGTTGTACATTTTGGGTCAAGGTTGTAGTTGTCAGTATTAATACCACAAATGTGGGTTTGATCTAAGTTTACACATAATTCCAGAGTTTATAAAACACATTCATCTCAATCATCTATGTCAAATTCTAGTCTTAAATTTTAAATACCAAATCTTGTCAAAATCAATTCAATCTCCTTCTCTCCAACAATAAAAGCACTTTTATTTTAATCACTTATTTATCTATTAATTTTAAATCATATCTAAATTAAAATATATTATCTAAATGATTTTTTATATTAAATACTTTATTACTTTAATTAACCTATTTTTAAAAAGAGTTATTATTTCTCTTCCTCGAATACAAACTAAATATTAAAAATAATAAAAAATTATCTCTCAGCTTTAGTAAGGGTATAAAGTTTGACCATGTGAAATAATATCTAGTTTGCTTTCAACGCATTCCAATGGGTAGGAAAGGTCGGTAGTAGCTAAGAGTATAATATCTTCAAATTTAGTTAATTTATTTTTATTTTTATATATTATTTATGTACCAAATCTTCCTATAAATATTATTTTATGTACCAAATCATTTTATGGGTTGTTATGAGAAATAAGTTTTGTTGAATTTTTTCAAAGATGTCAACATTTAAAATGATTGAGGGTTTTCGATCTATGGTGAAAGTGAAAGGTTTTGAATAAGATCAAGTCTTATTAAATACAAGGCCTTCGCATTGTAAGAGATGAGGCGAGAGTCATGTTCTCTTATTAGCTAATTAAACGATTACGTGAATTTGATATAAAACCCTCCAACAACAAAAAAGAAGAAGTTATGCTTATTTTTATATATTTAATTTTATTTATATTTTGAATAGGTGGCAAATTAATTTTCAACAATAAGACTATACTTCTACCAAAGTGTAGAAAGTGTGTGTGGAATCTGTTTAATATTTTTTTCTTCTATTAAATAGTTAAGGGTGGTTTCTTGGTCTTCACTTATTGAAATCCTTTATTAATTGTAGTTACATTTTTAGAGATATTTCTCATAAGATATATATGTACATCTAGAATAAGATAAATATTTTTAAAAAAATATCCATATTACATGTTCACTGTCATTTTTTATATACTTTATATTCTATTTATGCTTCATTCAATATTTATAAAAAAATGCTCCATATTAACCATATATGACAACATTAAAAAAAGTTAAACACTTACTCTTATACATAACAATAACTTTTAATAATTAATTTTTTAAAATATACTCCTACTAACTATAATGCATCCTTTTCTTGGAATAGATTTTGTATGTTAAACCAAAAATAACTTTTAGTTGACATCCAAAATTTGTTATTAAAATAATAATATAAGGTTGGGTTTAGAGTTCAAGAATATTGTTAATGAATGTTAATTGATATTTTTATTAGTTTCTTATTATAATGAGTTTTTGGGAGTATTGTAAAGTTGCATATTGTTGAGTGTGAAGTCTAACAATTATGGACCATTATTCAGCCTCTTCAATTCGTCCAATTATCTCTTCATATTTTGGAGACTTTTGAAATACCTTTTGGATAATGTAATATATATGTAATTGTAAGTTGTTGTACAAGATATCATAATAAAACAAATATTTCTTGGTTTTTCCCGTGGATGTAACCATTAATGGTGAACCACATACTTATTGTGTTGTGTGTTTGTTTAAATTTTGTATTTTTATTTCTTTATCTGCTCTTAATAATCAACAATTGGTATTAGAACCAAGGAGAAGTCATGGAGAAATTGAACAGAGATGACAGAGGCAAATAAGTGGAGATTTGAAAAATTCTCTAGTCAAATTTTCAGGATATAGAAGATACAATTACGAGCTCTCCTAATCCAAAAGGATCTCTCAATTGCGTTAGAGGGAAAGTCGAAGAAGCTTTAAAAAATATATGATGAGGATTAGGATATTTTGGACAAGAAGGTTGCAACAACTATTATTCTTTCCCTATCCAACAATGTCTTATTTAATGTTGCAACGAAGAAGACAACAAAGGATATATGGGATCGATTGTGCAACATGTATGAGAGGGCTTCCTCAGCTAATAGGGTTTTCTTAATGAAAAATTGTTTAATTTGAAGATGAAGGAAGGCAATAGTGTTTCAAACCACTTGAATGAATTTAATACCTTGATGAGCCAATTTATTTCTATTGATATTAATTTTAAATAAGAAATCAAAGCCATGTTGCTTTTGTGCTCTCTTCTTGATAGTTGGGGAGGAGTGGTTATGACAATTAGTAACTCAATATCTAAAAGAAGAGGATCCAATAACAAGGAAGGCATGTTAAAATTTGATGACATTGCTACAACTCTTCTCAACAAAGCTATGAGAAGAAAACATCAAGGTACCTCACTCGAAGAGGCTTTGTTTTTCAACAATAGGGGGAGATCACAAGAAAGAGAAAGGAATAATCATAGAGGAAGATTGAATTCTAGCAAGAGATCAAAGTCAAGAGGTAGAGATAGTGGTTTTTGGAATTGTGGCAAGCAAGGCCACATCAAAAGAATTGTTGGTCATTTAAGAAGGCTGAAAATTAGCCAAAGAAAAATGAAGTAAATACTACATATGAAGAGGATGCAAGTGCTCTTTTTTTTTCCATTGGTGAAGCTACAACAAGTGTGTGGGTGTTGGATTATGGAGCTTATTTCCATGCTACATCATGCCGAGAGTTCTTCAAAACCTATCGAGAGGGAAACTTTGGTAAGGTTTGTCTTGGTGATGATAAACCTTGTAACATTGTTAGCAAAGGATTCGACTTATTGAAATTAAATAATGGAAATAGTTGATAACGACAAGATGCTAAACATGTTCCACAACTCAAATATAACTTGATTTTTGCAGGACAACTAGATGCTCAAGGTTGTAGCATCACTTTTTAGTTAGGCACATGGAAGGTGAAAAAGGGAGCCTTGGTGATTGTTAGAGGAAACAAATTAGGCACTTTGTATGTGCTAGAGAGACACATTGAAGTGGGAGTTGTGATGGCAGTTACAGACAATGGTACAAAAAATTAGCACAAGAGGCTCAGTCATATGAGCAAAAAGGGCCTTAAGATTTTGCATAAAAGAAATCAACTTCCAAGTTTGAAATCAATTGATTTATAGTTGTGTGAGCATTGTATCTACATAAAACAAAGGAGGATCAATTCTCTACCAAATGAAATGATAAGAAGACAGACCACTAGAGCTCGTGCACTCGGATGTCTTTGGTCCAACATAGGTAACTTCTTTTGGTGGGTAAAACTTTTTCACTTTTTTGGATGATTGCACTAGAAAATTTTGGGTTTGTATGCTAAAAAGAATAACTAAATTGTTTAGAATATTTAAAAAATTTAAAGCACTTGTAGAAAATCAGATCGACAATAAAATTAAATGCTTTAAAGTTGATAATGGTGGTGAGTTTTTCTCCATGGAATTTGATAATTTTTGTGTAGATAATGATATTAAGCGAATCAAAATTATTCCTTTCACCCCTCAAGAAAAGGGTGCAATAAAGAGGTTGAATAGAATAATTTTGGAGAGGGATCATAATATGCTCTCCAACACTATTTTGGGAAAACAATTCTGGGCAAAGACTATTAATACAACTATCTATTTGATTAACCATGGTCCATCTTGGTTAGATTTTGAAATTATGGAGGAAAAGTGGAATGGAAGGAGAATTTCATATGGTCATCTGTGGGTATTCGAGTGTGAATCCTTCATTCATATCCCATAGGAAAAATGAATGAAACTTGAAGTTAAGTCTAAGAGATGCATCTTTGTTGGATATGGAGATGAGAAATATGACTACAAGTTGTGGGATCCAATTTATAAGAAGGTCACACATAACAAAGATGTCATTATCCTAGCTTGTTTGAATAGGTGATGCCTACAAAAGAATATATTCCATTGGATGATATCACAAATTGAGCTATTGCATTTAAACAATAGTAACATATGCAAGCACAACCAAAACAATGCATATACCATCATACATTGAAGTCGTGCCACACACAAGTCATTTAATTTATCACAATTGCCCTTTAACACTTCTTCCACCTCTATGCCAAGGTCCTTAGACTCCACGTGGGCTATGAGAAATCCTAGTATAGAAATTTCCACATAGCAGTTACCTCCAAATCTACCACTCAACATACAAAATGAGTCTTTACACAAAAATAATGAAGGGAAGATGATTTCACAAGAGCCAATTCCTCAATTGAGGAGGTCTACCAAGGAGCATAGAGCCCCATCAACATATGATGATTTTATTCATCATTTGTTAATTTATGATCAAACTGAGCCCACTACTTTTGAAGAAGCTTGTAATGATAAGGATTACAAACTTTGTATGGATGCAATGAGAGAGGAGATGGGATTTTTGATAACAAATAACACTTGGGACTAGTGACTCTTCCTCTAAATCATAAATATTTGAAAAATAGGTGGGTATACAAATTGAAAGAAGAAGACAATGGCAAGAAATGACACATGACCAAATTGATGGTGAAAGGATATGATCAACTTAGAAGGGCGTTGTTTTCACATAAAAAATTTCACCTGTAGTAAGAATGACTATTATTTAGACAGTACTGAGATTAGTTGTTGTTTAAAATCTTGAATTGGAGTAGCTTGATGTCAAGACCACATTTCTACATGGTGATCTAGAAGAAGAGTATATATACAACAACCAAAAGGTTTCGAGAAAGAAAAACACAAGAATCTAGTTTACAGATTGAAACAAAGCTTGTATGGGTTGAAACAAGCTCTGTGACAATGGTGTGTCAAGTTTGATTCCCTTATGGCCGAACAAAATTTCTCTAGGTGTGAATTTGATTTGTGTGTTTATTACAAGGTTTTGGAGAATGGTGAATTTTTCTGGCTGTTGTTATTTGTTGATGATATGTTAGTGATTGGAACTGGCATGGTTGTTGTTAGTAACTTGAAACAATAGTTAGCTAAAAAGATTCTATGAAGGATCTAGGGGCTGCCAAGAAAATTCTTGGAATGTCTATCATCAAGGATAGGCAAAAAAGAGATTTGAAGTTGTCACAAGGGAAATATGTTGATAAGGTCTTAGATAGATTTGGCATGAAGAATGCTAATCCCGTTTACACCTCTTTCCAATCACTTCAAACTTTCAACTAAGATGTGTCCTCAGACACAAGAATAAAAAGAGATTATGGAACAAGTGTCTTATTCCTCTACTATTGATTGCCTCATGTATGCAATGATCTGTACAAGACCCGATATTGCTCATGCAATGGGAGTAGTGAACAAATACATCAGAAATTTGGGTAAAAATCATTAGTAAGATGTGAAATGGATTTTGGGGTATTTGAAGGGAACTTTTGATTAGGTTTTGTGATTTAGAGGAAAAGATGCACAACTGCAAGGTTTTGTTGATTTCAATATAGCTGGTGACTTGGATAAAAGGTGGTCAACTACTGGTTATGTTTTCATATTTTTTGGTGCAACGATCAATTGGGTTTCTAGATTGAAACAAGTCGTTGCATTATCAACTACTGTAGACACAAAAAATATACCGATTGATATCACACATCCGATCTTTATCTACTAACACTGGTTCATCCTGAATCATCCCCTTTTCTAAACATTTAATCAAATAACCTTTTTTTGATTAAATTCATCACATTTCATCTCTTAATTAAATAAATCAATTTTATCTTGTTAAGTCTTTATCTCTCGTTAATTAAATAAACCATTTTATTTAATTAATTCCTAAATCTCTGTTTTAATTAAATAATTCATTTTATTTAAATCTCTCAAGTTCCTTTATTAAATTAAATAAATCAAACATTTATCTAATTTAATCTAATATCTCCCCCTTTGGTTAAATAAATCAAAATATTTATTTAACTAGGTCTTAATCATTTTCATCTCTTTTTTATTTATTTCAACCCACAAATCTAAATCAATTAGTCAAATCACCTAATCTCCTCTTAAATTGATAAAAACCTTATTAGTTTAATCTAATTGCATGTCACATCCTCTAGCTTTTCCCACTTGCACAATAAATCAATTTATTTGATTTATTAAATTCTTCTATTTCATTCAAAAAGGCATCAAAGGATGGAATATTCTTCAAATTCAAAAATTCCCTCCAAAAGGACTTGTCCCTTCCAACAAGGCATTCAATGCCTCTTACATGTCCTTGCCTTGAGCCAAGTGGCATTTAACTCTCTTCTTTCATCCCCCCCTAAACATGTCACTTCTTCAAATTCAAATTTCAAACTTGCACATTGATCAAAATGTGCTCAACCTTCATCCTCTCACATGTTGACAAGTGGAATCATGTCATTGGTTTATCTTTTATCCCAAATTCATCCTATCTTTCAATCTTCAACTCTTTCTTTCTATAAATAGGGAGCTCATCCTTCATTTTCATCATCAACAACTTGAGTAAACTTACTATACTCAAATCTTTAGCAATCTTCATCCATACTTTTGAGTTATAGCTAGGTTATGCAGGTTTTTATCTTGGAGCATTCATCACTCTTCATCAAAGTGGATCAACTTTCATCCCCAAATCACCATTGCATCATTGGAGTTGGGAAAGGGCCAATTTTCACATCAAATTGGCACCAATTCCCTCAAGAGATTAAGATTTTTCCTTGCATTAGAATAGGATTTGATATGTTTTAAGTTTCTTGTGTTCTTCATCTCATTTCCTTTCCTTTTTGCAATCTAAATGAATTTCTTGAGGAATCTATATTCTAACTTGCATTCAATCTAATTTGTTGTTTATTTCTTGTGATCTTGCAGGTATAGGATCTAGGTTCACAACTACCGAAGTGGAATACATTACCCTCATTGAAGGTACTAAGGAAATATTATGGTTGCAATGTTTATTGGGTGAATTGGGTTGCAAACAACACATTTTCACTCTATTTTTATAGTTACTATTTTCATAGAAGTGTGCACCCTTGTTGAGTTGATGAAATCACTTAGCCACCTCATGAAACATGGTATGATCTCCTTGAGTGTGGGCTCAGATGGTGGAGATCAACCTCCATAGAGGGTTGGTTCCCTTGGAACTTCACCTAATCTAACCTATACTACTGTTGATGCTGAGAAAAGGGGTGAAATAAAACATGAAAGTGAATCCTAAGATTAAAATGTGATACACCAAATTATTTTTCAAAGCCTATATTGTTGTTTAGAATCCAAAATGATCAACAATCTAAACCCAACCATACATCACTCAGTATTTTGTACATCTTTGCAAAAGTGTTTCATAACAAGGCTTAGTGTGTTAAAGATATCGTTTAGAAGGATTTAAGAGTGCTATCGCAACATAAACTCTATTCCTAACTGGTTAACACAAGTTATGACCTACAAAAATGCATACTTTCTACTCAAAGGAAAGGAAAATAGGACAAAAATCAAGGGGAAAAGATATCACCACAAGATTACTTATCAACTATCTAAAAGATTTGCACAATAAATAGTAAATGTGAAGGTAAAAATAACTTATTTTATTGATCAAATAGTGTTACATACTACTATACAAGCTTGAAAATTGAGTTACAAAGATGCTTTAGCTTGAAAGACCTTTGAAAAGAAGTTACAATGCAAAGCTAGAAGATAAAGAACTAACTAAAATCTGCCCTTAGGCCTTCCTTTTATGTTGCTCAACAACTTGCAAGAGATTAGGAACATTTGTTTGTTGTGATCAGGTGAAAATCCTTGTTCCTAAATGTGCAACAACAACAAAAAATGCAAGAAACAATGAAGAACACCTAACACCTCAAGATTGGGCAAAACGTTGAACTTGAACAAAGAAGATAGAATGAAATGATTATACCTTGTCAAGTTGTTCCTTGGTTGGCCCTTGATGTGATTTGTGATGTTGCTCCTTGGATGGAAAATGAGATTAAAAATTCAAGATGGGATGCAAGATGGTTGAAAGTGGATGATTAATGGATTCAAGTGCTATGATGAAGGCAAGATATGCAAATTGGCTAAGTATGGCTTCAAATGGAAAAATGGCAAGAGTTTGGTATCAAATGCATAAAGTCCTTAAATGAGAGAAAAGAGGGGGTATTTATAGAAGAATTTGAATTCTCTGGAGAATTCAATGGTTGAGATTAAGCCAACAAGGCCAAGATGAAGGGATATGGTGAGTTGAGGACTCACAAGCCCTCACATCTTGACATGTGGAATGTGAAGTGGCTTAGGAAGTGATGATGTGTAAGTGAGGTGGAATAAGGACATGTGATGTGGAAGAAGGACATGTACCTTGAAAGTACATTGGGAGATGAGAGGATTTCCTTAAAAGGAAAGTTCTTGTTCCCAAATGGTTGGAAAGTGACATGAGAGAAATTTTAGTATTCCTCAAAAATCTCCATGGGGAAGAGGAAAGTAGTTGGGAAAATAAATGTGAATTAAAAATTCACATGCTTGGAAGAATCTCATGGACAAGACAAAGTTCCAAAAAGGGAAGCACTTGTCCACATGTGACTTGATGTGACAAGTCAAAGATTCTAGAAGATGTATAGGAAAATGGGATTCTAGGAGGAATAAATGTGAATTTTAAATTCACATGGGAAAGAGGGGAATCTTGGATGAATAAAAAGGAATTAAAAATTCTTTGGGGGATGGGGAGAGTTGACCAAGATGCTTATTGGATTAGCTAATTAGTGATTAGAAGATAATTAGTGGTTAAGGAAGATTAGAGGCCAACTTGCAAAAGTTGGAGGATGTGACACATCCTAATCAAGGATTAGGCATGCACACATCCCTAATGAAGAGATTATGAGGTTGATTAGGGTTAAGGAAAATGATGTGACATGTGAGGAATTAAATAAATGTCATATTTATTTAATTCATTTGATGAAAGGGGAATTAAAGAGGTAAGGTATTTAATTATTTAACTAGATACCTTAGTGATTAGAAGAACTTTAGAGGTATTAATTAAATAATAATGCTCCCAAAAGTTGATGGAGTGAAGAAAAAGTCATGCCTTGAGCTTGTCTACCATCAAGGCTCCTTAAATAGCTCTTAGATGCCCTCAAAAGGCTCAAATTGACTAAAAAATACCCTAGATTTTCTTCATCTATTTTGTAGCTCCTCAAACTACCCCTAGATACTTGCAACTACTCATAGTCGCTCTTCAATTCATCTAAACTACCTTGACGTTCTCCCCAAATACATAGGGCATGCATAAAAGGTTTGAAAAGTCATAAGCTTCTTAGGGTAGGAGAAATTTTAGGGTCCTTTTGACATATGTCATTACCATTATGACTTTAATTTATCCCCATATTCTCATTCATCACCCTTCTTTTGTCAATCATCTTGCTATCACTAGGTTTGCGGTCTCATTATTTGACATTCATTGATAGTGGTTTTTATTGTCCTTCTTCTAAGATTGCATCTAAAAGGACTATTATTCAACATTGAAGTCACTTCACAACTATCTTTCTTCAAACCACTACAATCCTCACTGTAATCGATTGATTTTAAACATGAAGTGGCTTTTCTATCATGACTATGATTATTCATTGTCATTGAACCCTACTCTCAAAAGCTAACACAATTGGGAGTATTTAGAGGTGGTCAAACTATATCTTATGATTTTCAAATGGTGGAATATTGCTCATTGTCATGTTTCATTCTTTATCATACTATTATTTTTCTTGACACTTGTCACCTGACATCAAACTGATAGACTACTACATCTCCATGTCTCCATGTCTCTATTCACTACTTTCCTTTTGAAACTATCACTATTCACTCTTTTACCCAATCATTGTCTTCTTGATGAAGAACAAAGTAAGGTTGTATGAGTTAATGATTGACACATTCCACCAAACTTTGATAGGGAACTTCAAATTTATTTCACTAAGAATAACCCCTTAAAGATCTACTACATGATTTGGGTGCCCTACACTTACAATGAAATTTCATCTACAAGGAAATGATGCTCATTGTGCCATATTTTATATTGACATACTATGGTGAATTAGAGTTTTTTCATAATTCTTTTCATTCAATTTAGCAGGATATTATAGATTTACTTATCTTAGAATTGAGGTTTGGAAGTTTCTACATTCAGTTCAACAGATTTACTTATCTTAGAATTGGAAGTTTTGAGAAGGCTCCATTGAAATTGCCCCGTTACCCAAGTGATTTCCTAGTTTTTCTTAAATTTTGTCGGCAAATGGCCATTGTAAATGTTAAATATTCAAACATGGGAAAGAAGGGGTATGACTTTCCATTGTCCATGCTTTCATTTTCTTGCAAAAGTATTAATATTGCTAGGGGTGTGCAAAAATCCCTAAATGAATTCAATTTTAAGTGTTTTCCCATGAGAATTAATTTTGATAGCAAGGGTTATGTTAAGCAAAATTTGTATGGAGCTAACAGCTATGAACATTTCCCTAATATTGAATATTTTTGGGAACACTGTATAGATTCAAAGGTGAGGTGTATAGAAGAAATTTCATGAGATTGACCCTAAGTAAAATACAAGCTTTTGGTATTTCTTTCAATATTCCAGAAGATGCACAAGAAGACTCGGTGATCATTGATCTCGAATATCAGACCCCTACTCATAAGCCCTTGTACAAAATTAATTGGTCAAAGGATGGAGTTTCAGACTTAATGGTCCTTTTTTCCCCTATTTTGAGAACTTTAGACTGGTTGAATGAAAAATGGCACCAAAGTGCAGGTTCTCCCCATGAGCAAAGAGTTTCACAAAGAAAAGAGCAAGGGACTGTACAGGCCTCTAGCATAAATATATCAGCTAGAAAGAAGTCAATTAGTTCGTCTGGCACTAGCTCACAGTCAAGAGGAGATGGCGAGAAGCCAGAAGACATTGGGGCCAAGATAAAATCAATTTGTGAACAGGATAGTGTACCCTCGATACCTAAGAAAAAGGCTAGTCAAGAAAATCCAGTGCCTACAGATTCTGAGGGAATTTTTCAACAAATAATTGATGATAATTCTTTTCCCACATTCTTTGAAGTTCCCTCTTCTCCACTATGAGATACTTTTGTTTTTGTTCAATCAACTGAAAAAAAAATGTAAGTGTTGAAAGTAGAGACACTGGATTAGTGGCATCTTCCCCAACATGGTTAAAGAAAGCAGTCGAGAAGAAAAGAAAGAATATTCCCACAATGAAAATTGAAGTAGATACAGTTGCCATGCTGCTGCAGGGTCACCAGAAGCCCAAAAAGGCTAAGAGGATGTCACAAATTGTCACCGATTCGACTATTGGGCATCAACTGTTCGAGATTGCTAATCCAGAAAAGGACCTAAACAAAAATGAGATAATGGAAGTCGACTACAAGGTTAGTCATGTTGATATGGGGCCATCTACTTTAGAAGGCGATGTATATCATGTTGATTACTCTGTTAATGCATTGATGAAAAGAGAAAAAGAACTAAAAAAGGAGAACCTTCAGTTGCAATCTCATAATCTTTCTTTAAGAAATTTTATTTCGTCAATTGTGACTCTGACCACTGAGGAAGCCTCAAGCTCAAATGTTCAAGGTATTGATTTTGACATTGTGCAACGGGTCAAGAAAAAATTAGCTTATGCTAAAGCTTCCAGTGAATGGATAGAAGGGCTTTATCAGGATGGCATTTTCCACATTACTAAATTTAGGCAATTCGTTGTTAATGTGTATAATAAAAGAAAGGAACTGGTAGGTGAGCTCTAGTAGATTAGGAGAGAACATAGTAGCACATTTTTTCTTTCAAAGGAAATTCAAGAATTAGTCTCCATGGAGCACTCTTTGTTAATAAGAAAAAAATTGGTGGATGACCCTAAAGAAATTGATCCTAGTTGGTATGATTCATTGGAGTGGAAATTGATAGTATATGAAGATTATATCAAGGAAATCAATAAAGTGTTAGAAAAATACTTTGACATATTGGTGCAGATCAAGGACAACTTTTGTAGACATTGAAAATATACTGATTGACATCGTGCATTCGATCCTGACTTACTAACATCGTTTCTTCCTGAATCATCCCTCGGTCTAACCATTTAATCAAATTTCCCTATCTGATTAAATTCATCAATATTCACCTCTCAATTAAATAAATCATTTATCTAATTAAGTCATCTCTCTTGTTAATTAAATCAATCCATCTGATCTAATTATCCCTATTTAATTAAATAATCAATTTATTTGATTAAATCTCTAAAGTCTGTCCATTAAATTAAATAAATTAAAACCTTATTTAATTTAATCTAACACCATCCCTTTTAATTAAATAAATCAAAATCCTTATTTAATTAGCCTCTTATCATATTCCTCTCTTATTTGATTTAAATAAATCCATAAATCTAAGTCAAATAATTCACATCATCTAATCTCCTGTTAAATTAATTAACCCTTGATTAATTTAATCTCATCTCATATCATATCCTCTAGATAATGCAAGTTGCACATGAAAATAGATTTAATTCATTTATTAAATCTCTATTTTCTTCACAAGGCATCTTTTGGAATATTCTCTCAATTTGAATTCAAAAATTCCATGTCAACATGTACATCCAACAAGGCAATAAATTCATCTTACATGTCCTTTGCCTTGAGCCAAGTGGAATTTATTGCATTTCCCTTCCCTCTTGCAAGTCATTTCAACAAATTTGAAATTCAAATATTGGCATTTATTGGCACAAACCCCAAATCTTGCACATCCATCATCCATTTATAGCTTGACAAGTGGCACCATATCATTGGATGAATGTTAGTCCCACATTGCTCAAATTTGGACATTCATCCATCTTAGAATTCTATAAATGAAGAGCTCATATCCTCATTTTATCATCCACAATCTAAGAAAAGTTACCATGCTCAAATATCTCTTGAATTCCATCCATCATCATTGAGTCATAACTAGGTTTTGCAGATTTTTATCTTGGAGTCTCCATTCTTCACCAACAAAGTGGATCAATCTCTTCAACATTCGAAGCTTGCATCATAGGAATTGGGAAAGGGCCAATTTTCACATCAAATTGGCACCAATTCCCCCATGGGATCAAGAGTTTGCATATCTAATTAGGATTTTATCTTGTTTTTTGTTATTTGCATTATGTTCTTCAATATTTTCTTCCTAATTTGAAATTGTAAATGGATTTCATGGGGAATCCTTGTTTTAGCTTGAAAATCCTTGTTTAACTCGTTTATTCATGTTGTTTTGCAGGTACTAAGAAAAGGGTTTGCACATTTGGCGCTAGAAGGAGGGCAACAACTCATTAATTCCAACTTTTTCTTGAAATTTCCGCATTTTTCTTCACACATAGGAAATTCCAACGCGGGCTCGTTAGCATCGTTGTTTTGGCACCACGGGCTCATCAGCATCGCTGTTTTAGCACTGCGGGCTCGTCAACGTCGCTATATGGCACCGCGTGAAACATAAACTGTCACTGGGCTTGTCCTGCTAATTTTTTTAAAATTTTAAACTCCACCGCTGGACTCGCCGATCTGCAGAAGTTTTCAAAAAAAAATTTAAACTCTAACGCTGACATAAACTGCGGTGCTAGGCGAAATTGTGATGCAATTGAGCTCTTTGTCCTGACACAGAGCACCGCTGACTGGTAAGCGGCGCTGTGAGAGCGGCGCAGGGAGAACAAACATCGACGCCCTCATGAGTTGCGACGCTGGGAGACAGTAAAAGGGAGAATTAAATTTTTAGCACGTGTTTTGATTTATGATTTATTTACCTTCTATTTTTTTGGTTTTTTAACTTCTGTGTTTTTCCAAAATCTGACTGTTTTTCTTCTTTGTAGGTTGGAAATCGAAAACAAAGGAAGGAGGAGTATGGTGATGATATTTTGTCCAATCAAAGTGTTTCTAAACACTTAAGTGTTTGTTTAACACTTCTTTAATAATTTGTCATCTTTTCATTCTTAGAACACTAGTTTTCATTTGGGCTTAAAAAAAAAAAGAACCTTTCAATTTCTTCTTGCAAAGGTTAAAATGAACAATAGGATCAACAACTTACTAGATTTTGTTTATGGGATTAACAAATTGAACAAATGTCTTTCACTTGTGATTTGGTGCTCTAAAATGAACTCACATATTGCTTTGTGGATCTAAAAAGAACAAGTGTAGCTTTGTTTGTTTGTGAGGGCTTACTTAGACTAAAGCCATTGAAAAAGGATGTATGCGCTTCTCTCGTGCTTTATAGCGATCTTGAGAATCAAAAGGCCTTTTTCATGACTTTGGGTTAAGATAAAGTAATCACCTCCACACTTCGATTTGGGCTTAAAATTGAACAAAATCTTGTGCGAGTGTGAGTGGGGGCTTTGTTGCATATATTCTCTCTCCTTGTTGCCAACAAGGATTGATCGAATTACAAATATTGTTCTTCATTTGCTTTTGTTTATCCTAGAGGGCCAACCTTGGGGAAAAAGTACTCACCCAAGGGAACTACTCAACCGGTAACACTCTAAAGCCAAGAGTATTTCAAGCCGGGATATAAATGTGGATATTGGAAGAAACGCCAATATCACGCAGTTGACTCTGACAAGATGGATCTGAAAGGGGACTCTTGCCACGTTGGGTCAACTCCTACGAATAGAAAGTCCTTACTAAAACCCTTGTGCTAGAATTTTCCAAAATCCTTTTATCTATTTTTTGGTGCAAGAACGGTCGTTCTCAAGCCACCCCACACTTTTACGGTCTTTTAGTAGAAATGGAAAATATGCCATTGGGAGTTTCATGGGTGTTCATGCTTGGCTGCCCCTTATAAGTGAGTGTCATGGAGGGGAGCCAGTGGGGTCAAGCATCTAACCATTCACTAGAGATAAGCGTAGCTGGACTTGTCCAAGTGGGAATCCAACAAATATTGTCTTACACATCCATAGGATTGTACTTATTCTTGGGTTACAAAATGCATTGCTTGATCGAAAACATCTCAAAAAAAAACACTTAACATCATCCAAATTTCAAACCTTTTTGAGGATAAATACAATTGACTCAATCCATATGTTATTGCTTGCCCTTGGGATTCACATCCTTAGAGGTTTCTAAACATTGGATTATATCTCAATTTGTCTTCTTAAGTAAACAATAGGAAACCCTTGCCTTAAGTTCATTGAATTTCCACATAACATATCTTGTGGGGTTTGAAGAAATTAAGACATTGGACATCTTAGTTTGAAAACCTAACTGAAGAAAGTGTTTTTGGTAAAATAAAGACATTAAGCAAAGCTAAGCAAAATGAACTTTCATATGTGTTGAAGACTCCAAATCCCAAAACACAAATCATTGGTTGGAAATCCAAAAATGAATGTTCAAACGAAATCATTTCTTGGTTACAAAGGTCATTAGGAAGCATTTGCATGCTCTTCAATACCTAGGTCTAGGAAAACAAAGTATACCTTTTAGGTTCATCTTAGGATCAAAACACATCAAAATCTCTTTCTCATCCACCCTCCAAAATATCAAAACAATTCCATCTCATCATCACCTTTTGAAAAATCTTGAAATCATCCTCCATGCTAGGCTTTATGGCAAAATCAAAATCATCAAGACAAAATCCTTGAAAACATTAGCAAAAACACCTTTGGCTAGGTATGTGTAGATGCATCCTTTTGCATATACTTAGTCAAAGTTATCAAAATCATCTTGTCTAGCTTAGTGTATGTAGATGAATCCTTCTTCATATGCTTAGTGAAACAATCATCTTGTTTGAATAGGTGTGGGTAGATGCATCCTTCTCCTCACACATATTCAAATTATCATCCTTTGAACAAAGCTATCCCTTAGATCATCATCCAACATCTTAGGTTCTTTTTGTTCAAAACTCCAAATCAAAATTAAAATCAAAATCAAGGACAAAATCTCAAATCTCAAAACCAAAATCAAGAATCAAAATCCACAAGTCCTAAAAGCCTAGTGTCTCATTCAAGATTTATCAAAAGCCAAAACATCCATATCATATATCCCTAAACATCATCATCATATCAATCACCTTTGATCGTCAAGGCATCCTAAAAACTTTATACTTTGGGACATAAAATAACGATCAATCCAAGGAATCAAGAGATTCATCTCTCATATCCTCGAAGATTGATCCTTGTTTTATGGTTTAAACGAGATCTTAATACAAGAAGAGTATGGAAGCCAACAAAGAAACACCCGCTTCAAGCGATCTTAGCCAAACAAACGTAGAAATGAATCCAGCTGAATCAAGTAATCCATTGACCCTCTCATCATCGCAAAATCTGCAAGAAGAAAACCAAGGAGAGTACCTTAGTTTTGGAATGTCTTGCGAGGAAATGACAGAAATGCTCCAAAATCCGAAGAATCATAAAATCATCAACATCATGATGAGACTCAACCCTTCGTTATACATGCTTGAACTAGCAAAACAAGGGGCCAAGTTGCCTTTGGATTTTGATGTAAGTACTATAGCGGAGACATCCTTTCCACCTATCTCATCCACCATCCCCATTTCATCTACACCTCCATCCCAAAACATCACGCAAAACATTCTGCAAAACACAACATCGTTTGCTCCAACCCAACCCAATGTCAACAAGGGAAACACATTTCTCAATGCTCTTCAATCACACCCCCTTGTTAATAATCAAAAATTGGATGCAAACACCACATTGGAACAAAATGTACCCCAAAACCCATTACACAAAAATTTTCCTCTCACATTCCATCACGATCCATCATCATCATTTTTTCACGCAACTCCCCAAACACCTCTTCTCACAAATTCACAAGAAGAGGGAGATATGTTCGGAGTAGGGGGCATATTCGACACCACGATATCTTCACAACAACTCACACCCCTTACATTTCCACCTCTTCTGCCATTTCCATTATCATCCACACCACTCCTTGGTTTAGGGCTCCCTCCCCTACCAAGTATCAATCAAACTTACATCCCGACCATCAATCAAAGCATTGCACCAAACACGCAAAATTTATCGTTGATATTGCAACAACAAACGAAAAACACACAAGCAATGGCAACATCATCAAACACACCCCTAACATCACAAAGCATGGTCTCTCAAGGACCAACCATCACATCAATACCACTATCCAACACCCAAAACATCAACACAACATCATCACCTACCACCATTCCAAATCCACCACCACCCCCACCACCACCAACTTTCACCACATCAAGCCAACACGACGTAGCATTTCAAGCTGATTTTCAAAGAGGATACCAACAAGTTCAAAAGCGAAAATCCGTACAACAAGCCGCTCAAGCTGCATAAGCTGCACAAGCCGCATTACAAGTGCAACAAGCGCAACAAGCCTAAACATTATTGCAACAGCAACAAAAACAAGCCGCCCAAGCCGTACAAGCATTGCAAATACAAAGGGCTGCTCAAGCACAACTTTTATTGCAGCAACAAGGCACACAAGCACAAGCAACACAAGTGCAAGCCCAAGTGCAAGCCCAAGCACAAGCTCAAGCGCAATCTCAATATCAGGCACAACAAGCTCAATATCAAGCACAACTTCTTGCACAAGCACAAGCAGCGCAAGTGCAAGCATATCAACAAGCACTAAAGCAATACCAAGAGCAACAAGAAGTAGCAGAATTGGCAGCCCAACAACAAGCGTTGTGGGAACAACAACAAGCACAACAACAAGCACAACAACAAGCACAAATCCTAGCGCAGCAACAACAAGATCAACAACAAGCGTTGTTCATAAAAAAACAAGTAGAAGCCTACTTCACCTACCAGAACATACATATACCATCGAACAATGCCTCAACCAATCCACCCATCCAACCCATGATTCAAACACCCCAAAACACTTTCATCCCACCCCCTGATCCACAAAGTGATGTGACGACACAACTCAGGTTGCTCTCGCAACAAGTGCTCGACCCTCAATCAAGACGAACAACTAAAACACCGAGCAACTTGTGTCCCTATCCATTTGATAGGAGCTTAGAAATGAAACCATTCCCCAAGGGATTTGAAATCCCCAAATTTGACAAATATCAAGGGATGGGAAACCCTGAAGATCACATTAGGGAATTCCAGGTTCATTGCATGGAAGTCGCATATGACGATACTTATCTGATGTGGCTATTCCCTAGGAGCTTGGCAAGCCCCGCTATAGAATGGTTCTCTCACTTACCTTCAAGCATTAGAACATTCCAAGAAATCAGGGATGCATTCATTAGGAACTACGCATGTAACATTGCAATGGATGTCAGTCTCGAAGAACTATACGCTCTAAAACAAGGAAAGAATGAATCTTTTGCTTCATTCCTTCAACGATGGCGATCCAAGGCCAATCGGAGCAAGTGGACCATGCCAAAAGAACAAGTCTGCACCATCATAGCCAACCTTGAAAGCCACTTAGCATTTCATCTCAAGGTTCAAGGCATCACCACATACGAGAAATTGATCTCCAAGGCGCTCAGCATCGAAAGAGCCCTTGTGACTCAACCCGCAGAATCAACATCATATCACGAACAACAAAACAATCGCCCACCATCTAATTACAATGATAAACCTCGCACGTGTCTCAAATTCAACATTCATTAGGTGATTTGTTTCAATGTCGTCTATCCCAATCCCACTGCCACTACCACTACCACCAGTACCAACGTTTGGAATTGGAGTGTTGCACAACCCGGTCAATCTTCTTTCACATGTGGACCTCTAGATTGTGAGTGCCCTTTCAAAAGGAAATTTGTTTACATCATACACAGTTCCTTTCAACCTCAAGCAATTTTCTAAATTCTTGTCTAGTTTGTTTCTTAAATTTGATTTCAAAAACCCCAATGTACTGAAAACTCTCTCATCCTCCACCGACCCCAATATCATTGTTTGACATAAATTAGCAAGTTTAAAATATTTTGATATTGAATGACGCAATATTTCACTTTGACCTAAGTTTTTCCAAACCTTTTTTATTGATCTCGGTTCAAAGGCCTTCTTCATGCCCATGGATTTATACTGGTCCCTCATAGCTGTTGCAAAACTCCTAGATTGTTTTCTAAGCTTAGCTTCATTTAAAATTCCTTCTATTGTCTGCTCATTATATGTTACACTTTTCAAAAATTGTTAGATCAAGATTTTTAATTAATCATCAAAATATTTTGGGTTATCTTGGTTTGCCCAAAATTGAGGATACACAATACCCATGGCTTCAAGTATTTCATGTTGAGGGAATCTTTCATGAATCTATGAGGAAAGATATTTTACAGTTTCCTTCAAATCATCACCAACAGATTTAACAATGCCATTAAAATCTTCCTCGTTAACAGCTACTTCTCTACTAGAGCGCCTGGTTGTCTTACAATGGTACATTGGTATCTCATATCCACGTACACAGATACATAAGTGCCTACTTGTGTTAAATTGTAAATAATTATTAGGATTATTCAAATCAATAATTTTCTGCCACGTGAAATAATTTGGGCCTTCTTGTGTTAGATCTAGATATAGATGATCGAGGACTAAGCATGTATGTTTACATAGATTGGAATATTCATTAATATACATAGTTCTATCTTGGGATTTCTTCACAAGATTTTTCATCACATCCAACATGGGGAGAAGACTAGCTAAAGTCAAGAGTGTCTCTATATCACTTAACCTATGTAAGAGGTCAAGAGCTTTGTCTAGTGTGTTGCAATGCTCGTACATCACTCCAATCAAGGATTGATATTCTAAAAGAACTCGTTGAGTTGGTCCATGCAAGGAGATCCATCTGGTATCGACATCCTTGAGAAGCTTGTTTCTTGGTGTTATTCCCTCAGCAAAATTTTGAAATTCTACGAAATGTTTGGGACTTCGGCAGAAGTATGTGTGGATCTCGTGGACTAGATTTTCAACTTTTGATACTATAGGAAACTTGCTTACAATTTTGAATGCTAAATTCATTATGTGGGCCATGCAATGAATGACAAGCATGTATGGTGCACAAGTAGTTTGTAACTTTGTGCAAACACCAGTCCTTTGACCTTGCATCACTATAGCTCCATCAACTCCTACACACACCAACTTTTGGCAATTGTCAACTCATCCATACCTACAATTTCATTCAAATATTTCTTGACTAGTTCAAATAGATTTTGTGGTGTTGAATTCTCCTTCATTTTATGAACACAGAGAACATGAGCTTGGAAAAAATTTCATTCTATAGTATACAAATGCATACAGATCCAATAAGTATTGTCTACCGCAGTAACTTCATGTAAAGATAATGTAATGAAATTTGACTATTTTACTTTCTCCTTTAAATCTTCCTTTTCCACTGCAACAAGACAGTTTTCCCATTCCCATCTAGTGTTTATTGACCAATGTGAGAAGGGATAGTGAGGAACACACAAATAAGATAATAAAGTAGAATATTTTGGGTAGTCTGTCATACAACGCCCTCTGGAAAAATATGAAAAACAACACTCATCTAAATAGTTTTTGATAGATTTGTTGCTTCCATTGCTTTTCCAAATTGAGCCTCAAGTGTACCTTTAAATGTAGCAAGCTTTGACATTCTTTGGTCATGCTCTTAATAATCTGTGGCATACCTAACATGAAGACATTCTTCCTTTGATTTCCATCATAGGACTGATTGTTCCTTTCCGTCTATGATTTGTTTTTCATAAACTTTACCGATATGCTTTTCTATAGTGTCAATCTTTAGCTGCAACATCTTGTCTCTTCCACATTTCCAACTACAAATCATACATTTGGCCAATGTTGCACTTTCAATATCATTTGCTTTCCCCACTAGTACAATGAATGGGTACTTTGACAGCCAACCAAGTTGAAAATTCCTTGTCATTTCCCACTCGCACCCCATTTTTAATTTTCTTTTTATTTTCTTGCTACCAACATCATCCTCATCCAAGTCAATTATCTCATTTTGGCTAACCAGGGTATCCCTTGGAACATCTTCTGTAGTATTTCCATCCTCATTTGATACATTTTGATTTAACTCAATGACAATCTCAACTTGACCTTCTAGTGGTGGTGAGGTATTGTGAATGCCTTTTTCATTAATATTTGGTGGAAGAGTTGATGATGTAGCTACATCTTGATTTGATGGATCAAAAGCTTTGGCAATTCCAAAGTAATACTGTATGGTACCTCTATTTCTAAGTTTTGGGCATTTTGATGGCCTCCCAGCCTCTTCACTACCCTGAGGAGCGACAGGAGCCTCACCTTTGCTGCTCAACATATTTATCTCTCACTTCAAATAAAAACTAGAAAAAATGTCTTCTTGTTTAAGGATAGAGAATATAGATCCCATTCCCTACTCAATATCATCTTTAACTTTAAGACTGAAGCAAGAATGGAAAAGAGATTAAAAAAAACGTATTATTATAACTAATAACACTATGAAGAAATGATCACTCACCTTTAAGTCTACATTTTCGACTTTCGCTAACTTCTGAATCGAGAAGTAGAACCTCAAAATTGAACAAAATGTGTAAGAATAAATGACAGTTTCAATTGTATTTATATCAATCCATATTTGGAAAATTATGTAGGATTTTTAAATGGTATATTAAAAATTTGGTGAAGCTCGTGTGCTTATACAATGATATGTTGTAATTTTCAAGGTGAAATGTGTCCTCAAATGTAATTATTTTTTAATGTTATTAGCAAAATAGGTCCTCATAAGCAACTATTTATAAATTTTAATTAGAAAAATGGGTCTTCACAAGCAACTATTTGTAAATTTTAATTGGCGAAATGGGTCCTGATACAATGTTTTTTTAATAGTATTGGCGAATATGTAGGTGTTTTATTACATGCTTTTGAGATTCCAGGCAAAAATATTAGTCGGTCCATTTGAAATGCATAGTTTGTTATGGCAAATTTGTTGCTTAAATATGCCTCATAAAAAAAACTCATTGGCGAATGGACATGCATTGGACCTATAATTCGTAAAATCTAGGCAATTTGGACACCCTGTTGGATACAATTAATTTGCCAATTTCGACTTGGCCGATTTCTAGAACTCGCCAATTGGCGAAGATTAGCCACTAAAGTTTTCCCTATTCTAGAGTATGTTTATTAGAGTATTTTGGCAAGCTATTGATTCTTGATTCCTTAAATGATTTGCTAAATTCTAGAGTATGTTTATTAGAGTATTTTGGTGGGCTATTGATTCTTGATTCCTTAAATGACTAACTATTTAGTCATTTTTATTTGTGTGACTAAATAATTTTTTAGTCAGCGACCAAATTATTCATTTATTTACTCATTTATAGCTAAGTTACAAAAAATTAGTAGATTTTAGTCATTTTTAGTTGTTGTGACTAAAAGTTTTAGTCACATAGTCATTTATTTTCCAAATTCTACTAGTGTGGATTAAGAGATTTGCAAAGTCGTCAAACTTAGGATCAACATACGATACTCCCATAGAAACTTGATGGGTATGAAAGCTAGAAACAAACACTAAATACTCAGGACATAGCTTAGATAACACATTCAGAATCCATTGTAAATCCTCTTTATCAATGTTGCAATCTTTCAATTGTGTTCTTAATTACTTAACTTTGGAGATGTAGTCTTGGATGTGGTCAAATTTTTTTGGATCAAGATTCATCAAATCATTATCAATCTGATATCCCCTAATCTTATATGTTTTACCATACAATTTCTCAAATGCCTCCCAAGCCTCTTTAGGTGTTTTGCATGACTCAACATGAAATTGTAAACCAAATAAGACTAATGAACATATGCATTCAAGTGTTTTTGGACAATCAAGCCCTCATCTTGCCAATTCTTTAGCATGAATAGGCTTTAAATGGTTTCTTTTAGATGGCCTATTGGACCCTTCCCCATGAGATAATTTCATACTAATTTTTTCCATGTAGCATAATTATATGGAGTTAGGAATTCAATTTGAGATTTTGCCATTTACAAGAACACAAACCAAGAAAAAGAAAGCAATTAACCACTGCAAGATTATCCCCCAGAATTACTTAATCAAGAAACCCCCCAAGAAAATATGATTTGTGCCACTTATACTTAGTGTGATTACAAGTGTCACTTGCCAAAAATAGCGAAGTGGACTTGATCGTAGTGCATACAAATTGCCAAATTTGACCACAATCTCAAAGTAATTTTTTTACAAAGAATGAGATTAACTTGATCATACCACTAGAAATTACACAAAAAATTGTGCACTTTCAAAAAAAATCACCCAAAAAAGTTACTATAGGAGCAAGAACGAAGCCCCAGAAGTTCTGAAAATGAGAACGACTCAATAACACCTATGAGAATTTGTAATTTATGGAAAAACCAGACACTAATATCAAAAACTGATTGTACCACTAAGAAGAGCATGAAATTCTTCCCCAAATAAAAAAAGAATGCTTGAGGAAAGGAGGATGGACGATTGAGTTATGGTCATTTGAAAATGAACTACGAAATCAAAAGCTACAATGGAAATGGGAGAAATTTTTTTCAAAAGGTGTTGACATCACTGTTGATGTAGAGATGACATTAGCAACACACGCAATTAAAATTTACTACCTGCAGCCTGTCAAAGGTATATTCACCCCCTCCCCGGAATATGCTTCGTACTGAAATATTCTTAGAGAATATTCTTTATTGGTTGGAATCTTTGAAAAGTGATAGAATATTCTTAAGTCGTCGACAAAAATGGAATATGCAAAAATTCCCAACAGAATATTCTTTATGAATGTCATTTGGGTCCACAACAAGATATGGAGGTGGTTATGAAGCCGTGTGGCCATGCCTACTCATGCTATGTGGTGGGTGGCAGCTATAGACCATGCAAGTTTGCAACGTACCCTACACAAATAAAAAACCGCAGATTTTCCAAAGTTTTTTTTTAGTTTTTGAATTATGAATTTTTTCAAACAAAATTAGAAACAACTTTATAAAAAATTTCATCTTTGAATTTTTTTTTGCTGATATTTTCTTGACTCGGCCTGCAATTATGACGTGACCATATGGTCACATAGATGACCAAATTGGGCAATTTTTTCCTCAGGCTCTAGATCAAGTGCTCAGATTTGAACAATTTGATAGTCGATATTAGGGTTTTTGGGCCTCTTAGACACGATGGTAGGGTTGTATTTGACCCAAATGCTCCAAAATTGCTGCTACCTTCTAGATCTGGCAACCACACTTCAGCTTCAAACCCTCATAGATCTAGGTTCATATATCTAATTTGGATGAAACAAAAGGAAAAACTAACTTTCTCAAACCATCTAATCTCAATGAGGATCTCATATTTGCATGAAAAAGCTCCATTTTGAACCTAAAATAGAAAGCCACAAAGAGGAAACCTCCAAATCTAGTATTTCTTTCAAGTTTTTCTAATTCTTCAGATCATCATTTGATGCAAGAGAAGAGCATACTCAATTTTTCAAGATCCACCAAAATTTTTAAACTACATTTCTCAATAAAGACTAACAAGAAGAAATCCCACAAGCCCTGATACCATGTAATAGTTGGTATAGAATACTCTACACCATGCAATATTTGGTTGAATATTATACCACCCAAGATCTAGGAACTTCATGAAAGCACAAGAGAGATTAATATGTAATGCTCAAGATTGCAATGGAATTGAATCCAATAGTTTTTCAATATCTTACATATGAGACCACCTGGTTATATAGCCAAAGTGAGACATAGGATTAAACATGATCATGACAGGTGTCTTAATCCTATGCCATGTGACAATATATCATAACTACCTAGGACACATGGGTTAAAAGTCAAAAGATAAGATAAGATCTAATGAAAACTAACACCTTCTAGAAAGATTCCTTCCTAGGACCTAAGTAAACTTAACATGTAAATAAGTCCCCTAAGTCCCCTAGTAATGAATTATCTAGGTACAAGACTTTATTTACACCAACAATATTGTTGCATCTCATTTTAAGATTAATACAAACACTGTATCTTTTTGGGTGTGGAGTTTTTTCCCGCAAGGGTTTCTCCATGTATATCTTGTGTCACTCATATTTGATGACTTGTGGTATTGTTTATTTTCTTTCATGTTTGGAATTTTCAATCACATAATCTCTTTATGGTAATCTTGAATATACAATTTTAGATTTACAAACACATTATTAAGTTCTATTGCTGCAAGTTTCACCTTGAGTTTTCCAACAACAGTTTGGTTATCATTGATGTCAAAATTTCTATGAAGAGTGTTACAGTCTGGTTGTTTGGTTGCTAGTGTCTTTGAGAAATGCTCTGCATTTCTCCATTGATGATGCTTTTCTTATACAAATTGGATAATAGATTTATGTTGTGTCAAGGCATGTGTGATCCAAGTTTCAAATCATTTGAGTTACCAGAAAGGTGTTTCTAAGTGTGGAAGATTGAAGACTATGTTGATTAGTATGAGGGTGTTCTCAAAGGTGAATAGTTTGGCTCTGCATATCTCTGCATTTGAAGATATGGTTGTGTGGATTAGAAGTTAAGTTCATTGAGATGTGAAGGTGTTATATTCAAAGTTTCATGTCAATAATATTTCTATAGAGAAAGTTGGAGATGACAAAGTATTAGACTGTGTTGTCCAGAGACTAGTTTTATTGTTTGTTGGCTTGTGTCAGCTTGTTGTTGCAAGAAGTTGGGAAATGGATATATGAGAATGTTCTTGAATATTATGTGATGCTTGTTGATGCTCCACAAAGTGATCTTTGGCTTCTTTAGTACAGGCTATGGTCCAAAATAAATGTTTTGTTGGGGCTTACTAAGGTATGTTGATGGTGTGCACCATAAGTTCAAGAGTGAGTGGAGCTTAAGGAGTGATTGAAGGTGTTGTATGGGTCACGCCAACACATCTGAGAGAAATGTAAATAATATTTTATCATTCTTGTGTACCACCAATGAATGTGAAGGTTGACATGCTACATGTTATATGTTTTCTTGTTTATGGTTGACTTAATTTGTATTTGCAAAGTGTGTGGATGAAGTTTTTAGAAGATCAAAGATGTGAATATTATTTTGGGAACAAGTTAAGTGCATGTTGGGTTCTGCAAGGCGTTTTCCTCTTCTTGGTGTTGCATGTAGTCTTTTGGGCCTTGCCCTCTACATGTTTCATGTTGTTTTTTTATCCCTGGCTGACTTATAGATGTAATATTTTTTATTACAGGCCAACATGTGAAAAGTAATCAATATAATATATCATGTATAATTTTAAATCTAGTTGATCTAGGGTCTGGTGTGATCATGATGACTATGTAAGTGACTAGAAGACAAAGAACAGTTGTGGTACTTCCTATCTGGTTTCATTTTTATCATATCCATGTGATAGAAGGCATGTGAAGAAGTGTGCTTAATTATTTGCTAGAGACAGTGAGTCGAAGGCAATGACTTCTTAATTACAAAAAGTAGTGACCTAGTAGACAACTGAGAAGACATTTGGATAGTCTGCAAAGCAAATTTGCAATCATCAAAAGAGAGTCAGTTTCAGACAGTGGAAGGATTGTCATTTTGTAATAATTCCTGAGAGTGTACTCAGATCAGGGAGTTGTAGCTTCCTTGGGTGTAACCCTAAAATTGTAATCAAGGAGTTGTAGCTTCCTTGGGTTGTAGCCCTAAAATAAAGTTGTTAGTGTTGTTCATTTTGTGAGGCCGGATTAGGAAAATAACTCCTAGTAGCTTTTCTCATCGTGGTTTTTCCCCTAAGGTGTTTTCCATGTATATCTGGTGTTGTGTTGTGCATTATCTTTCGTGTTCTTATTTATGCAGTAGAGTTTAAAGCATCTAAGTGTTTTGGAAGATTTGAAATTTGATAGAATACTGATTCACCCCCCTCTTAGTATTTCGGTGTGTTCAACATGAGGACTAATAGAGTAACACACAACAAACATATAATTTGGAAGTCTAAAATTTCAATATAACCACCATGCTAGATAGTCACTACCATGAAAGAACAATTAGGCTGTGTTGGGTGGTCACTAGTATACATTATCTAGATTTTAAGTACAATAGATAATTCAATCTTCCATTAGTTTGTACTAGGATGCTACCATGCTATGACAAACTCTACCACATAGTCCAACTATTTCCTATCTATAACCTATTATAGATCTCTTACATATTTTCATTCCAATCTCCTACTTCAATCAATCTTCTTTAGCTACAACCTTCAAATCAAGGATGCTCTTTTTTTTGTAATTTATATGACTTAACTTATCTCTTGTTTAAAACTTGGCTCTTAGTATTGTTTAGTTAGTATAATATTTCATTTATTATTGTAATGTAAAATTTTGCATACCCATACCAATTCCCATTTAGTTTTGGGCCCATTTAAAATACTCTATTGATATAATTAAATAGCAACATGTGATGTCTTTTTACTAAGTTTAGTTCCTTTCCTAATCCTATCCACTTTGAGTCACTATTCCTTGCACATAATTATATACTTTGTCCTTATCCCATCCTATCTACATTTATTTCCATCATTTATAGGCATAAATTTTCATACATTCATCCTTGATTCCAAGATTCCATATTCCTTTTTGTGGGTCACTTCTATGGCACATGAGATGGATCTTGCATGACATAGATCTAACCCAAAAAATCATATAAATATAAAAATCGAAGTTGTCAACTTTCTCCCTTTTCCACTAGCTATTTGGAGTTGATTTGGTAAACTTTTGTGTGATAAATGATTATGTCCTTATATTTAAAAGCATTTGTTTTAGTATTTATCAATCATTTGATCAAGCATTCAAAGAATAATCAATCACATTTATAAGGACCATTTAAGGACATTTTAATTTGGAGCTTTAAAAGGAATTGGAATATATGTCATCAAAATTAACATCTAAATCACTTGCATGCTTCCTACTATAATTGATCATTTCGCAACCACAAATCTCGTCTTTGAGGGAGTTGACCTTAGTGATCCAATAATATATCCAATGTATTTTTAAATGTTGCTAGTTCCTTATGTTCAACAATAAGCAAACAATTTAGAGATAAAAAAAGCATATTTGTACACTGCACTAGATCAAATATGTAGATTATAGATTGAATCTACATGACACAAAATTATAGCTTTGTAAAATTCTTCTTGAAAATGTAAGAAACAATGTTTAAAAAATAAACAAATAGCAAATATTTTCTAATAAAAAATCACATCTCTATTCAAATAAGAAACATATACAACTCAAATTACATATCTTTTTAAAAATAAATAGCAAATACCTTATAATAAAAACATCATCTCTATCTATTAAAGATAAGGAACATGTTTTAAAAAAAAAAAAAAAAAAAACTACATACCTATCTTAAAACAAAAGAAAAGAAATAAACAAGAGCTACAGGCAGCCAAGTTCCTGCCAAAAAGTTATAGAATAGTTTAATAAATTCAAAATTGTTTGGGAAGACTATAATAGGCATGAGAGGGAAATTATAATGGTAAGTGCAAGTTTTAGGGTATCCCTATAATATTATTTAAAATTAGGGGGAAAACATAAATATCAAAGATAATGGATTTAAAAATTAAAAAATCTCCTAAAATATTTGTATAGATTCAAGAATAACCCAATTTGAACCATGCTTACCCCACATAGTCTTCAAGGGGCCTATAATGTTATGAAAGATTTACCAAAAAAAAAAATCATAAAAAAATATATAGCATGATTTAAGAGATTGAAATGAATTAAAAAAAAATCTCATAGAATAACTAAAGAGCTCGGGCATAACCAGGTTTATAAGTCATAAGAAGGTGAGTCCAAAATTTAAAAATTAAAATCAAAATTAAAACAATTTAGATAGCATGATTTAACAGATCAGAATTAGGGTTAGGTTTCATGTTAAGGTTATTATTAGGATTAAGGTTAGGGTTATAATTAGATATAGAATTAGGGTTAGGGTTATAGCTCAAATTAAGGTTTACTTTACAATTAGAGGAAGAATTAGAATTAAGGTTATTATTAGGATTAAGATTAGGGTTATAATTAGATATAAAATTAGGGTTAGGGTTATAGTTCATATTAAGGTTTACTTTACGATTAGACATAGAATTAGAATTAGGTTTCACGTCAAGGTTATAATTAAGGTTAAATTTAGGAAAGTTCTTCCACACTCAATTTTCTAAGTTTTAGAAACTTCTTTTTTGAGGTAATTATTTAACATATTCTTTGTATATCTTATCTTTATAAATAATGTCATATAAATTATTTAATTTATATGGTAAATAAGCTAGTTTTAAAAATACTAGTTTAAAAACTTATTGCCTCCCACACGCTTGATGCCTAAAGTGACCATCTATGTTACAAAATAAAATATAAAATTATAATATTATTATTTAATATAATAAATTATATTTTAGATGGTATAAATATTACATATATATTGTATATATATTATAATATTATAATGATGTTAAAATTATATATTATATATTATATATGTTACATATGTATTATATATATTATAATATTATAATATGTTGTTAAATTAATAATATAAAATATTAAAAATATATTATTTATTTGAATTTGTTATTAGATTATTTTATATATTTGAATTTAATAGAATGGAAAATATAATAAATAAATATGAGTATAAATAAATATATATTTATATTTAGTATTAAAAAAAATTCATATAATGTATTGTTAAAAAAAATATTGTAGTAAATATATTGACTTTATGGTTAATCCTATAAATTAACTTGTAAGATTTTTTTTATATTGGGTGAAAATTGTGTACCAATTAATTCAAAGAATTGATTTTTGAAATATATTTTGTTATTTAATTTGCATCTATACGAATTGATTTTTGAAATATATTTTGTTATATAATTTGCATCTATACATTGATAATAGATTGAAAAAATTCAAATGGAAAAATTAGTCAAGTAATTCTCCATGTTGACAAAAGATGAGGAACATTTACAACTGAAATCAAATTTTCAAAGGCAAATTGATAGCTTGCGTGTAGCTACGCCTACTGATCTATCAGATTCTTCATTATAAAAGAAATGTAGACCGTTAGACCAAAGGTGACAGTTGCGAAATGTCAGATTATGGAAGGAGGTGGTGTAAGGATAAGGCCTGCTGACAAGAAAATCTCTTTTTCAGTTTAAACAATGTTTGCCCATCATCATCATCATCTATCCATCCTTTGCGTGACTGTCCACGTCACGGACACGTTCCCTACTCACCCTTTAACGCGGTTTTTATTGCAGTATCTCTAAAACCCACCTTATAGTTGGGCACAATACACTTCTCCCTCTTCATTTCAGTGTCTTCCCTTTGACTGTTGACACCTTGCACTATTCAGTAGCTATAATGGAGCTTCTGAAAGTCCTATGTCACTTCTTAGAACTCTCTGTCTTCCCTTCAACCAATTAAGCCTTCCATACTGCCCTCTGTCTCCATCAGACACTGCCAATAGGCCATATATGGGATAAGTATATTTGTATGAAGTAAAATAGGAAAGGACAGCTTACTATCTTCTACCCACTGTTGCAAAGGAATTCTTGTTGATCATGTATTTGTTGCAAGAGTTTCGTCCTTGGTTTCTTTGTGCTGTTTGCGTGGGGTTTGGTTCATGACATGGTTTAACCACCTCTTGTGGATCAGACTTGGTTCATAACATGGTTTAACAGGCTCTTGTGGATCTTGAATCTTGTATAAATCTGAGGTTGTATTGGACACGTCGATCCACACCTTACAACAGTATTGGGTTTATTTTACCTTCTAAATCTAACATATACTTCAACTACATCAGATAGTTTGAAGGCTGTGAACTGTTTCAGTTTCATCTTTCTTTTAGGCTTCAACTCTGTCTTTGAATAGGGAAATGTCACACGGATAAGCCCCTGGTGCTGGACTATTAATCATTCAAAATGTAAATTTTGTTTCTGAGCTGCAATGGCAAGGGCTAATTTATAATTCTAATGTGTTTGGTAGTTACTTTTGAAGATCAAGAATCATTTAAGAGAAGTAAGCCACTGAGAAAGGAAACCACCATGAGAGCAAGCCCTAAAATTAATCCCATTGAATATGAAAGTGCCCTTATTCCAGGGCTGCCTGATGATGTTGCAAAGCACTGCATTGCATTAGTGCCGCGTGTGCATTTTCAGTCTTTGGGGTCTGTTTGTAAGTCATGGAGGAAATTGATTCAGAGCAAAGAGTTCTATATGGTGAGAAAATATACTGGTACCCAGGAAGAATGGCTTTATGTACTTATAGAAGATTCAGATGGTAAGTGCATCCAGTGGCAGGTTCTTAATTCTCTCAAAGGCAAATGGCAAACTCTTCCGCCTATGCCCGGTCCTTCAAGAACAGCATTTGGCTGTGTTGTGATAGGTGCAAAACTTTTGATCATAGCAGGCCTTATGAAAGATGGTGGCAGTACTGCTAAAGCTTCAGCAGATGTATATGAATATGACTCTTTCTTAAACAGGTTCATTCTCAACTGCTATTGATTCATTTCTTGTCCTATACATGATTGTCTGCTTTTGTAGGTTCATAAGAGGGATTTGTCTAGGAGTTCTCAATTTGTTTTCTTGGACATTGAGGTGCTTATTTCTAGAATCAGTTGGGTATGTTTTTTTATCATTTCAGATCACATTCAGTGAGTCATTATCAGGAAGAGGATAATGTGACCTGAAACATCGATAAAAAGCATACACATACACAGCTAATTTCAGAGACAATTTTTTAAATACCACATAGACTGTGATAAACTCATGCCAACTATATTGTTTTCTATAAGCATGACCTGCATAGTTGTTCTAGAAAAGAGTGTTAAAATTAATGTCTTTGAGCTATAAACTTGCAAATCCTAATGTGATTTTCTGTTTACATATAGATGGAGCAAGCTTGCAGAGATGAATGTGGCACGCTATGAATTTGCTTGTGCAGTGTTGGATGGTTTTGTTTATGCAATTGGGGGTCGTGGAGGTAACGGTGAAAATCTTTCAAGTGTTGAAGCTTTTGATTCATCTAAAAACAAATGGAGTCTGATTGAAAGTCTGAGATGTCCTAGATGGGGTTGCTTTGCTTGTGGGCTTGAAGGAAAACTTTATGTTATGGGAGGCAGATCAAGCTTCACAATTGGGCATTCAAGATCAATTGATGTTTATGACCCCAAAAGCTGCAGTTGGGCAGAAGTGAAAAATGGGTGTGTTATGGTTACTGCCCATGCTGTTTTGGACAAGAAATTGTTCTGCATGGAGTGGAAGAATGAGAGGGAACTTGCAGTTTTTAATGCCTCAGACAATTCATGGAAGAGAGTTATCCTGCCCTTGACAGGACGTTTGACAGTGGGATTTTGTTTTGGGAACTTCAATGAGAAATTGTTTCTCTTTTCCTCCAAAACTGAACCCTATTATAAGACACTGGTATATGATCCTAAAGCAGTTCCTGGATCAGAGTGGCAGACTACACATATCAGACCATTGGGTGCTTGCATATGCAGTGTCACAATTATTGGTTGAAATATTATTTGACATCACATAAAAGGTCTTCAATCTAAAGAGGTTAGCCTATTATGGCAGTTCTTCGCTAGACTTTATGTTATAAAATATATTTCCAAATTTGGAATTGAAAGAGAGTCTTCATCTAGGAAGAAAAATGTTGAGAGAGAAAGATAGTCTTCATCTAGGAAGAAAAATGTTGAGAGAGAGGAACACTTTTTCTGCTTTCAGGGCTCTAAACATTCCATTAAGATACTGTACAAAAACAAAGAAGCTATACTTTGCGTTTGCTATTTTTTTTTAAACTATAAGTTCAAAGGAGAGCATCATGCTACACAAGCTTAAAGGAAAGTGGAACTCAACAAGCTTATCCTTAACCTATTGAGAATGTGAGAACCAGCCATGCTAATATCCATCCACACTAAATTTTAACTTAGTTTTAATTTATGGTTGTTTAAATGTAATAAAATAAGCACAATTAAACTAGATTAATTAAATATAACTGAGCATTGGAAATCTAATAAATATATTTGTTATTCTAAACAATGTAAATGTAATAATAAGTGTAACTAAAGGGTGAGTATCAATGGAGAAGGCTTTTGAGTTAGATAATGTATTCAAATGGTGTCTTTCTAGTAGTGAAAATATGTGTTGAATATATGTCTTGACAGAGGGAAAGTTTGTAATTCTAATCATAGTTATAGCCTTATGCATAAAGGAAGTCAACTTTCTTGCTCACATGATAGATATTTGTTTGCTTTTCTCTTTCTATTGATTTAAGGGCTAGTAATATTTATAAATACATTGGAAGGTTTGTTGTTTCTTCACAATTAGATAAATTCTCCTTGTTCAACCCTTTAAAAGGGCCCTAGGTCATTGATGTATGCATGATACTTCTTTTAAAGCATCAAATCCAAGAGTGCCACTATTAATTGCTCCTTCAATTCTACAAAATGAGAGGATTTTGGATGAATTCTTGATTATTAGAATAAATGCATTGAATGTCATTAAATACTTTCACATAGCATCAAATTGTGCCAAACATGTGTTTAGTTTGCTTGAGGTGATAGGTGGATGGAGCTAGTTGGCTAAAATTTAAATAGTTAGATTAAAGAGGGTAATGCCTATAATGTGGTAACTACATAGGTGAATATGAAAAATATGTGGATAAGATGATTGCATAGAACTATGCACATGTACGGATAGGGATTGGGCTAAATGCATAGGAATAAGTGTGGATAAAGGTGGACTAAGCCTAGGGAAATGAGCCTGACTTCATACAAGATCATCTCATTTGCCGCTACATATATGTATCAAGACATTTCTTCAAAATGGGCACAAAAATAAATGGGAAATGATATAGATATGTAAATATTACCATTACATTTCTCTCAACTTTGAGGTGCATTTGAAACCTAAAATGACCATGCATCTCAAAGTATGTAGCACATAGAAATGTGCACGTTAATTAAATTTTTAGACAACAAAATATATGAAGGGGAATCATCTAAATTAATTGGCCTTACAAGGGGTGATCGTGTAAGTATGCCCTTCAATATGGGCTCTCCATGGATCCTCAAAAATGGAGAAAAGTTATGCAATGAGTAGCTTATGTACCACCTATGAAAATTTGATACAAAATAGGAACTTGCCAATTACAAGAAATAATCTAACAATAGGAAATAAACAAAATTAGAAAAAATTTATCTATTAAAAATGGTAATAATGTGTTTGGCATGGAAGCCATTGAATGATATGGTGTATCTAATGAAACACGAGGCATGCCATGTGATGATGCTCCATCTAGTCATAGCAAAATGAATCCTTATTCCACCTTTCAGTACCTAAAAACTTAAACACGGAAATAGTAATATTTTATACCCCTTCTATTGATTTTATCCCTGGGATGTAAGGAATTGAAGGATAGAGAAAATAAACATGAAAGTAAATATGTTTAATATATAGATAAGCATGTAATCATGTAAAGTACTAGAAGTAATAAATACATTGTGTGATAAGAATCTATGCACATGATAAAAACATATGGGTTAGATATAGTACAAAGTAAGGTTTCCTAAAGCATGGGCAATGCAAAATAGTGATGTGACCCTCAACAACCAAATAAAAAACCTCTACAAGTACACTAGGGCTATAGCATATGCCTCCACTGTAGCATTCAAAAGAATGAGCAAACAAAGGTTTACGTAAAGCAATATTTTCCTGCTGGTGATAAATAATGTAAATGATGGTATGAAGTCAAAACTATTTGACAAGCCCTAGTGCAAGATATAAATGAGGAGTAAGCGTGATTCCCCCTCAATGTAGAGATGTAAACATAAATGTGCAATGTATTGGAAGGGAATTCATGAAGCTCTCTAATGTACAAATGTATTTAAGTATAAAAGATATATAAATAAGAGAACATAACGTATGAGATACTGAAAGGTATGATGTACCACCATAGGGTCAATGTGTAAGATCTATAAAATAAATTATGTAGCCAAAGATAAAATTATACACTATAATAAGAATGTTATATCAACGTAATAGAAATGCATAATGCATGGTATCAAAGTAGAATTAATATATAAGCTCTAGAAAGCATGATATAACACTATGAGTTCAATTTAGACCATAACCATAACATATAAAGAAAAAGACAATGTAAGAAAAAATAATAAATGTAATGTAAACATAAACAAGGGAGAAATGATTCTAGAAATAGGTAAGTGGTTTTCCCTAGTGGGAGAATGAAAAGAAAGGTAAAAACAAAATTAAGGCATAGGAAACTGGTAAAAAAGAGGAGGAAACCAAAAATGGTCTCTTAGGTGGGAGGATGATCATGTAAAAGAAATATATAGAAGGTGAAATAAGTGGGGAAATCCCACCAAAAATATATAATCAAAAGACTAGTTGGTATAAAATAAAAAAGTAGAGCACAAATTAGATCTATCCTATAAGTATATATGAATATACACAATATCAGTTCTCGTAAATCATCAAACAAAATTATTCTTAGGTACCACTTGTGGAATCACTAGCTTTTATCCATCCATTAGATCATTATTCTTCTAAATTCTATAATCCAATTTACCTTCATGTTTTTCTTCTTTACTTATTTTTCAATTACATGTCTTTCTTCTTGATATTTCTTCATGCTAGGTGAAAACACATGCTCAATAGGTGACACATTTGGTATTTCTTTTCTTACTTATTCTTTCTTTTGAACTTGTGATGGCACAACTTCTTGCTTTGGATTTCATATATTATTTTGTGCATGTATATATCAAGACCCTTATGTCTATCAACTATTAGTTGGGAAATTTGAGGCTCTTTGAGTTTTCTATAATCAAGTTAACTAATCTACTTTGAATCTTGTGTAACTCATCAAGATATATTTGGTATAAATCAGTACACTAACTAGGATGAGGTAATAGCTTGTAATGATCCCTTTTCAATTTTAACAACTTTTTCCTTCATGAATAAATTTAACACATCAATGAAAAATAAAAGGGAAAACTTTGCATTGATCAATTCATGGTCTCTTGAGTATTTCACCAAATAGATAAATTCTTAGATCCACTTCTTATTTCTATGATACTGCATCCCAATGTGTTGATTAACATTCTATCATATGTACTAACTAATGTGCAACTACAGGATGGAGAGGAGCGGCGGGAATAGGAGCGGCGTAGGTTTTTTGAAATCTGCAGAGGATGGAGAGGCTGAATTGGAAGATGAAGATGGAGATTCGTCTGGTTGGGAAGCTTTCTTGCTTCTTGGTGGGCCTCCTGTGGTTTCTGGGCATCGTTTGGGGGTATGAAGCGTCCTTGCTTCTACTGGGCGATGCTTTTGCCGAGGCATTTCTCCTGACCTTGCCTCCTTACTGTGCGAATCTGGATGGGGAAGTGCCTATGTTTCTTTGTGCGATGGCCTGTGTTGAGCGACCTGTTTGGTTCTTTTGCATGTTGCTACTTTTCTGGGTGAGTCCTTGGGCTCCTCTTTCTCTACCGTGCACTTCGTTGTTTCTCTTCTCTAGCTCCTTTGTGTGGAGTAGCTGTTTGTTTGCCGTGGCTGGCTTCCTTGTCTGTGGAGGGGCTTTGTTTGGGGCTTCCTTTTGTTTTCTTTTGATTTGGGTGTTGTAGAGGGCTTTGGCTTCTGCGCACTTGTTCTTCCTGTTGTTGCTGTGTTGTGCAGCTGATTTGCGGGTTGTGGAGTTGTTCGAGTCGAATGGCTTTCGTATTTGCTCCTTGCTTTTGGTTGTTTGCGGGAGGTTGCTTCTAATGTTTATCTGTAGCCCCTTGAGGAGTTCTTCTCTGTGGTAGAGGCTGTTGGAGCTGCTGGTTTTGGTTGTGGGCTTGGTCCTGTTTTATAGGATGGGCTGTTTTCGGTTCTCTATGTTGTGGTCTATGTTAGGCCTTGGGATCCCCTTATGCTTTGTTGTGCTTTTCTTGAGTTTGGGGTCTTTGTCTCTCTGCATACAGATTTCTATCTATCTGCATGATCTTTCTTGTGGATCTCTTTCTATTGGTTGGGTTTTCTCTATGTACCCAAATGGAGTTTTGTTGTTGGAGGTTCCACTCTTCTTCTTTGTTGACTCTTCGTTTGGGGCTATCGGGCTTATGCTCTTAGAAGATCTATGCTGTTAGGTTTTCTATTGAAGTGAGGGTTTTGTCCTTTTGAGGCTAGGTGCTTTGGTGTTTTTCTCTGGTGGCTGACGTTCATTCTCCATCTTTCTTGGTTCAGTACCTTGCTTTACCAAAGGTGGTTATGATTGCTCTTCCTTCTCAAGTTTTTCCTCTGAATCTACAGTTGTCTTCTATGGAGGTGGAGACTACTACTATCAAGGCAGAGACCTCTTTTATTGAGGTGGAAGTGGGTGCTGTAGGTTTGGTGTGGAGATATCTCTTCTACTAGTTCCTATGGAGGTAGAGCATGTGTGGGCAGAAGAGTGATGACTTTGGAGGGTCGGGCTCTCATTTCTTCCTCTCCTGTAGAGGGGAGCTCCCTCCTATTGAGTGGTGGCGAGGTTGGTGATTCTAGTGGGGTGTTGCTGCAAGATGGTTAATGTGCTCCAGTGGTCCGTTGTGTTCTCTAACTCCCCTATTGTGGTGGGGTTGTTGGATTTGATGGTGTTTTTGCTTAGGGGTTTGATGGTGTTCTACACCACTAAGTTGGTCATCTCTCTTGGCTCAATGGTGTCATCCATGAGCGATTGGTTTGTTGATGCATGGTAGATGCAGGCAGTTTCTTGTTTTTAAGGGTTTATGGTCTTGGTTCAAACTAGGTTGTAAAGGGATTTCGGTCCTTTGCTTGTTTGTATGATGTAGCCTGTGTAGTTAGGTTTTTCTTATAGTGGTTGTTGTTGGGCTACTATTGGTATGCATTTTATCTTATTTGCAACATGCTTATCCGTGACAGGGTTGCGGGTCCTTTCAAAACTGTTATGTATTGGGTTTCAGATCCCATCAAAACATGTTTTACCCCCAATAAAAAACATTCTATTATATGCCTATTAACTATGCGTTAAATAGCTTGAGGTTATTTTTAGCTTAGGATAACCCTTAACTATCTTATTTTGAATCCTTTATAAATCATCAATCTATATGTCTTGTATTTAGTTCATTTATATTATCATTTCTCTCATAAGGTGCATCTTGTGGTGTTTTCACAAATTTGTATCTAATGTAAAGTGATTAGCATTATATATTGGTTTGTAATGATCCCTTTTCAATTTTAACCACTTTTTTTCTTGTATAAATTTAACACAAAAATACAAAATAGAAGGGGCAATTATTATATATTTCTCTATACATGGTCTCCCAACTAATACACCAAAACTATCAGAAGATGATATCCCATGACATAAAATAAGTAACTCCTTTAGGTTGAACTCTTAATTGTAGAATAAGGCATCTCAATGTGTAAATTAACATTCAATTATTCGTTTTCAATGAAACACCCAAATGTGTGTATTATTGATCTCTAACATGGGTGTTAAACTATGATTATTTAGTATGAATGTGATAATAACATGCAAAATCTTGATAAGAAAACCAATATGTGAGAAATGCTTGAAATTATGTAATTTTTTTATAGGCATCTTCATCAAAAAATATAATCAATGGAGAAATAGGAGGATTTAGGAAGATTTAGTATTAGACTCAATACTTTCCAAAAAAATAAATTATGTGATATATCATCATGTTCCATATTATAGTAATTAGCTTCCATATCATTTGCCTTAGCATTATGTGAATGATATGGAAATGAGTTTTTTTTTTTAATTGTAATTTAACATTAGGAGGTGTAACTAATAGATTTAAATTATCATTTACCCTTTCAACCTTAATTGTGTTGTTATCAATAAGATTCTTATACCTTATTATTAAGGCTAAAGCATGTTTGTGTATAATCACCTTTACTCTATGATAGTTGTAAGGCATTCAATCATTATATCTTTTAGGAAGTGGTTTGTTGAGATCTAAAAGAAAGATGAGAGGGATTCTAACTAAGTTAACACTCAAAAAACTTTGAAGTGCATGATCCGTGGATTCTTGAATTTTAGTGAACTTCCTAAAAGTATTTGGTTTGAAGGAGGGAAAAGAAACAATAGAAACTAGAGTCATACTTTCCTTCATATCACTACCCTTTGAAAAAGTATTAGCTTTTTGAAACTTGGAAGGTAGGAATATTGTGATGGTGATGAGCAATACTTTAAAAGTATTTGATGTCAACAATTTAACCTCAAGATTCTTAAAATGTGTGTACATGTCTCTTAAGGATGGGAATATACTTAGATGTATATTATTCTTTATAAAAAGAAGTAATCGCTCAACAAACGTGATTTGCAACTCATGATCATCAAATTGGTGCTTTAATTTTCATGTAAAGATTAAAATAAAATAACATGGTCATTGATAAACACATTACTCTTTTGTATGCATCTAGTAAGATCATTAACAATAATTTGCAATCTCGTGTGTTATATATAAAAGTGTTGTAAGAAAGCAATAGAAAGATCATCAAAGCACTCTATTTAACCTAAATATAGTGAATACATCATTGAATATCATGATCCTTAAGTGTTCTTGCAAACAAATTTGCTAAATAACATAATATGCAAAATCAGCACATACTATCAATAATTGAAAATGAACATTAGGGTTTTTTTTTATTAACATGTATCAAATTAAGAAGCCATAAATTCTATATTCAATGGAAATGCAACAACTTGATAAACTAAATGTGTGCAATGTGGAGGATTGCATACAATAGTATATTTGTTTATATCCTTGAGTTCTTTCTATAGATTTATCATTTCTTGGACAAGTGTGTCCAAGGTGATAATATGAACAAGGGTGGTATGGGAAATGGTTCAAAAAGTATGAATAGGTTGGGAAGTAAGGTGTATGGATGTTACTGGGTTAAATAAATGTATATTTGTTATAGCTTGAGATAGGGAAATAGTTTGAGCTAGAAGGGTATATGATGTAATACTAGTGGCTATAAATGAGATGGAAGTAGAAATAAGAGGGATTCTAGAAGTGGTAATGCTACTAGTTTGGTGAAATTAAAGGTTGTGTGTAACCTTTGGGTAATCCATATTGAAGAGTAAATATAATAGAAAATGGTGTAAGGATAATGAAAGTAGTAGGTGTAACACTAAGGTTGATGCTAGTAATAACTATGGAAGTGGTAGGGGTGGATTTGAAAGAGGGTGCAACATTAAAAAGACTCATTAAGGATCCAAGATCTTTTGACTTTTTGTGCCATGAGGGAATGCTCCTAATATGTTATAAAAATATTTGTCAATTCATGAGTAGATTGAGCTTCTTATAATCCAACCATAAAAGTTTGTCTCATAATCTAATTATCTTGTTGGGAAACAAGTGCATCATGATAATAATCCTTTTGGTTGCCTAAGCTAGTCTCAATACAACCACCATTGAAGGTATAATTATTATTGGATTGGACAACCATGCAAGGATGTATGTAAGCGCTCTTCCTCAATTGAACATTAAAATCACAATAGCTCTTGGGATAAACAATAGTATGGTAAGGGAAAAGTAATGAAGTACAAGAAATTAAGATTGTAAAATAAGATATAAACTCATAAAAGCGCAAATCTCAAAATCCTGATGCAAATATGAAACCCTTAAATCAAGGTTGAGTTGTGTATGATCTAATAGGTTTACCAAGATATTAAGGAAAACAAAGTCTCCTTTAGAAATGGACATACAAAGATTATCCTAAATCAATTTGGCTCTCTTGCTTACCTAATCGATCTTTATATGTTATGCTCTTCCTATTGATTTAGGGCCAGTGATATTTTAAAATAGATTGGAAGGGCTACCATATCATCACAAGTAAACAAGTTCTCCTAAATCAACCCTCAAAATGCACATATAAAGATTTGAAGATATTGGACAAGGGCCCTAGAATGATGTGTAGATTATTTATTTCTTTCAAAGTACCAAACCCTAGTGTATCACTATTGATGATGCTTTTCCTTTATAATAAGAGGATTTCAATTGAATGCTTGACAATTAGAATGAATAAATTGAATGTCCTCTAATACTACTACATAACATGAAATTGCACCAAACATGTGTTTAGAAAAATCAAGGCAATAAAGTGGATGGGGCTAGTCAGCCAAAAAAATAATAATAAGAAAAGAATAAATTAATGATCACGGGGTCACCCTTGCAACCTCAATAATGTCGTAGTGTAGGTAAACAATCTAATCTAGGTGACCAATAACTATAATATGGTAGCCGTATAGATTAATGCAACAAATATAAATAAGACAAATGTAATAGAACGATGCACATGCAACAATAGAGTAGCACTAAAAGTAAACAGATAAATATGTATAAAAGTGAACTAAGACTTAAAAAAGGTGCTTGACATCATACTATTTGTCTCTCTCTATATTAAGACATTTCTTTAAAACACAAAACTAGTGAAAATTAACATAAACACATAAAAATTTTACCATTAGACAAATGTACATTTGAATTAATTAAATATAAGAAACACGATTCTTATAGAATATTTTAAAATTACCTCTATAATTTTCATAAATGAATTATACAAATATTTTATTGAAAATATTTTGATATTGTTAATATTTATAAAAGGATCATATGATAGTAACTAAATGCCACATAATTACTTCAAAGTAGTTTGGGTGTGCAAACTTGTCAACTTCCCATTATATAATATTCCAGTGTTCACAAAAGTCTGGTTAGATTGGAAAAGGGTGAAAATGAAATAAAATTGATATTTTGATTGCATTGAAAGTTTAGAAGGAATATGGATTTTAGTTTAAGACATGGAAATTTCATAGCAACTTGACCGGAATCTCTTTTTTGACTTTTGAAGTAGTCCATCTTGTACGTTTCACACGTCATCCTTCCCTCATTACACGTCATCTTCCCCTCACGTCAACGTGATTATCCATTCTAATTAACTAACTTAATCAATGGAAAGTAATTAACTTAATTATCCCAAAATATTTTATTTACTTAAGAATTGTAGATTTTATTTTAGAATTATTTTCTTTAGCATTTGGATAGATAATTGTATTTTAGTTTTGGTATTTTAACTTTATATATCTTACAAATTTATCTT